>KE158374.1:40776-55931 GCA_000411055.1 Leavenworthia alabamica | reverse complement strand
TGCTTACGCTTTGACAAAAGTCTCCGAACTGTTGACATATAGGGAGCCAGTTAGTGTTTTGGTTGCCGTTATGTGCAAGGTAAACGATTGATGCAGCTGCAGCCGCTGCTGATGTGTTAAGCGTCACGACCACCTTTGTATATGATCACATGCAAGAGTGAGTTATATGAAGAGTTTTTAAAGTATTAGAGAGTAGAGTTTATAAGGGAAGTTACGGTATCGAAGATGAGGAGGATCAGTCGTGGTGCGACGGCGAGTGGTCGGACAATAGTTACGATGGAGAAGGGAAGTGAAAGGAGGAGATAACTCGCGACTATGGCTACGGCTATTACAAAGAACCTTCAAATATTTATATATTTCATTGTTACTGACTGAAATTTTTTAAATTATATATATATAACCCTGTTTGACATACTAATAACTTGAATTTAAATATTTGGTTTTATCCTATTTAAACATATTTCGTGTATTTTATTATATAAAATTTGATTTATTTGAAGAAAAATATAAATATGTATCAAAATTCTCATTATGTGTTAGTTAATCAAAGAGATTTTGAAACATATAATTTTATTTATATATTTTTAAATTAATATTTTTGAATAGTAATAATATAATATTATTGATAAAATAACGATAATGATATAATATTTTTGTTTGTTTTGTTTAGATTTGTTTTTTGTATNGAGGAAATCGAATATAGCCAAACCTCTCTTGGAGCTACTTCCTGCAGCAGTTGCCATAAAGCCCTTCTTCTTCTCGACCATTACAACATGGCTTGAACTTTTGGTCACATTGCTAGGCTCGCCTACGTCAATGCTGGTTGACTCTTTCGTCATTCTACTAATTTTTCTCTTTCAACTGGTGTTTAAAGAAAGACAAAAGTGTGCTTGTGTATTGTACTTGTGGTGTGAAACTAATGGGAGATGGTCAAGTGTTTATATAGTGCTTGTAATAAACAATGGATTAGGAATAATTAGTTAATCATGAAGGTTTTTAAATTGTTTGGTATTGAGTTTAGTTGATTTGTTAGGGTTCTTGAAAGAGGAGTTGTTGCTTTTTAGTTTCCCCACTTAGTTGGGTTCGAGCTAATAAATAAAGACAAGAAACTGTAAACTAGTGAAGTTGGTATTGAGACAGAAGAGCTTACGCTGTAACTCTTTCTACGTGGGCCGGGCCGGGCGGCGTTTATAATAGAATTCGTAAAATATATCCAACTGTGCCAGCCCAAACGGTTTAATTAAAATCGGGTCGACCCATTGATTCATTTGAGGAAGAATCAGATCCGACCCGTTAAAGGTAGCTCGCATCATTGTTAGCTTCGATTCCCGTCGAAACAATTCTCTCTCTGAAAAAATGTCGGCGAGACCTGAAGGAAGTCCACCGGAAGTAACGCTGGAGACCTCCATGGGTCCCTTCACCATTGAGGTTTCTTCTACCTCTCTCTCTTCTTATTATTTCCTGTTTCTTAAGATTTAGGGGTTTAGGGTTAATAATGTTTTGATTTCTCAGATGTATTACAAACACTCACCGAGAACTTGCCGGAACTTCGTTGAGCTATCCCGGAGAGGTTACTATGACAACGTTCTATTTCACAGAATCATTAAGGTCTGTTCAGTATAATTTTCAGTGTTGAGATTAGATCATCACTGTGATGAACTTCGTAAGAGATTTGTTGAGCTTTGGTTATATTGATTTCGTTACAGGACTTCATAGTACAAGGTGGTGATCCTACAGGTACTGGAAGAGGTGGTGAATCCATCTATGGGTATGTTTCTTTGTTGATTACTAATCAAATTTGAATCAAGTATATGGTTAAGCTCTGATAAAGTTTTAGTTAAGAAGCTTCCTTAGGTTTTGAGTGATTATATTCATTTGCAAACATGTTTAGTTTCTTTCACTCAACACTTTGAGATTGGCCAAAACTGTATTCAAAATCTTCTGAGCATGATAAATATTAGATATAGTCGACTTTACACAAGTCTCAAGTTAGTTGACATGGACATTGACATTGTAAAAGTATTAAGCTCGGGATACTCTATTCGTGCTTTTTTCTAGGTCGAAGTTTGAGGATGAGATAAAGCCAGAGCTGAAACACACAGGAGCTGGAATATTATCAATGGCAAATGCAGGTCCTAATACAAATGGGAGTCAGTTCTTCATCACTTTAGCACCAGCACCATCCTTGGATGGTAAACACATCCATGATCCATTCTCTTGAATACGAATACCATGTTTCGAGATCATTGTCATTTACTGTTACTCTTCTGTTAACATCTCTTTCTTTGCAGGAAAACACACAATATTTGGCAGAGTGTGCCGTGGTATGGAGGTGATCAAGAGGCTCGGTAGTGTCCAAACCGATAACACTGACAGGTAAACTTTTACTCAGAATTTGAAACCACAGAGTATTGATGACCCCATTCATAAACTGAACATAAGCTCTATCCTATTCTCAAATTTCAGGCCAATTCATGAAGTGAAGATTCTTAGGACCAAAGTGGTCGATTAGTAAACGTTTATGACATGAAGAACTATAACTGTGTACTGATCATTTGATATTATTTTGTGTGTTTACTCAAGTGTTGACTCCATTTCAAAACTTTATTCGTTTCTATCTAAATCCTAATTTCTCTACATATCATTAAAATGGCGATATTAAATTAAATTTACAATTACCCCCCTGGAAAATTAACGGCTAATAAAAGAACACGTCATCAAGTTATTTAATGTTTCAACTCATCCTCTAAAAAGCTATCTCAGAAACTCTCAATTTGACACTACCAAAATGGCTTTCGCAGCGACTCTATTCTCTCCGCCTACAATTAGCGTCCGATCTCCGGCGAGATTCCTTCACCGTCCCTCCAATCCTTCTCTGCTTCTCAGTCTTCCAAAGAATGTCACAGAGAGTCCCGGAAACGGCCGGCAAACTAAGAGACCAATTGTAGCAAATGCTTCAACGGGAAGTGGAGGTATCAGGTCGGAAGAGGAAGACGGTGTTTCTCTTGGTACAATGAAGCTTCCCATGGATACCGATCTCCCGAGATTCGAAACTCTTCTTTTTCAGGTATGTCTCTGTTATTAACCACAAGGTCGTAGGTTCGAACCTTACTTCCATCGATACATTTTTAATTATTATTTTTTCTTACAGTGGGCAAACAGTCTTTGTCAAGGAGCCAATCTACCTCTTCCTGTTCCTCTCAAGGTTAATTGCTACGAACAAAATTTGCAAATTAATGTCATATCAGAAGTTGTAGTTATAAGAGCTAACAAGCTATTTATTAATATTTTTTTTTAATGAATGAGCAGGTTGATAAAATAAGTGGAGGAGCGAGGTTAGGATTCATTGTTATGGAGGATGAAGGCAAAACTGATGTTCCGGTTTACATAGATTGTTTGGTTTATCAAACCAAAGAGAGTGGTGTAGTGTTCCAAGCGACACGTAAAGGGAGGAAGAAAGATAAGGCACCTCCTGGAGAAGAAAGAATCATGAGAAGTCTCTTAGGTGCACTCAAAAGAGCTGTTGAGATTGCTCGTGTTACATAATAATATTTTTACTCTTTGAATTGAATTTTAATATCCAGTCTCCTTTTCATTTTGTATATTTGGTTATGTAAACCCAAACAAGTTTTAGATATATAGTTATATTGCAGAAATAAGTACAAAAGACAGTTTGGCCGAGTGGTCTAAGGCGCCAGATTTAGGCTCTGGTCCGAAAGGGCGTGGGTTCAAATCCCACAGCTGTCAAATATTTTTTTTTATAACCAAATATCACCGAAACGACAGCGTTTCACTAATCACGCTATAATACAACAACCGTTTACATTCCATGAGCTAAACTACATGAATACTGAAAGCCCAATATATATAGAATGGGCCCAGATTATATTTCGAAACCCTAAATGAAAGCCCGTTCGACCTCAGGAATCGTAAACCCTAATATAAAATCGATTTCAGAATCTTCAGCCTCCTTTATCTCTTTGATAAACTCTCTGTACTCTTTCAAATCCGAGTTAATTCATTCGCCTTAATCATGGTAAGTCTCATCTCTGTAAACTTTTCGTTTCTCTATGATCATATTAGATCTATTTGAGAATACATACGCTAATCTGAGTTCTCCGTATTATATATTAGCTTAGAAACTATCAATCACTTAAGATTTGGATCCTATCTCTGATAATCATCTATTGAATTGTTGAATCTTGTGATCTCAGTTACTATGTTTATTGTTTTTGTATAGTCGTCGAGGAGAAAGACAAGAGAGCCAAAGGAAGAGAATGTAACTCTAGGTCCAGCTGTTCGTGAAGGAGAACAAGTTTTTGGTGTTGTTCATATCTTTGCTTCATTCAATGACACTTTCATTGTGAGTGTTTAACTTCACCAAATCTAGCTTCGATTTTTAACATTAGGTAGCTAACATTATATATCTCTTACTGTAGCATGTTACTGATTTATCTGGACGTGAAACACTTGTTCGTATCACTGGTAAGCAAAGGAACTCTAGCTTCTCTTTGAGTTCTTGGGATGTAACTTAACAAGACATGTAACTTTTGATGTTGATTAGGTGGGATGAAAGTGAAAGCTGATAGGGATGAGTCTTCACCTTATGCAGCTATGCTTGCTGCACAAGATGTTGCTCAACGATGCAAGGTACTTATGCTATATTGATGTTCTAAGAATGTTATTAGAAAACTTAAATGGTTTCAGCTTTGTTTAATACTGTTTATAATGTAGGAACTTGGAATCACAGCAATGCATGTTAAGCTTCGTGCTACAGGTGGAAACAAGACTAAGACACCTGGTCCTGGTGCTCAGTCTGCTCTTAGAGCTCTTGCTCGTTCTGGCATGAAGATTGGGCGTATCGGTAAGCTTCAGAAGCTAATCGTATAACTCAGCTATTGACTGCTGTAATCTGTGTAACATGTTTTTGTTTTCAGAGGATGTTACTCCAATCCCAACAGACAGTACTCGTAGGAAGAGTGGTAGAAGAGGAAGGAGGCTCTGAGATTTTTGGTCTTTGGGACATCTTTGTTTATCTTTATCTGTTTTGTTTTGTCAGTTTCGTGTTTGTTAGATTTTTGAAGAGTTTTGGAATTTAATGCTTTTGTTTGTTTGAAAGACATTTATCTTATTATGATGACTAACATGAGTCTGGTGACTCTGGTCGTATAATCAAAATTAAATTGGTCGGTTCTAAATAAGTTAGTGGGCTTTATAATTAAAGGGCCCGTTTAAAAAAATCCACTCAAATCCCTGCTTATTTTTTAAATAAAGAAATGTAATTAAACAACAAAAGTAATTTGGTATTGTAAGTAAAGTCACTATATGATTTATTAAAATCACACTTTTTCTAATATTATTTTTAATTGGTGATTAGAGACACAAAGGTACAAGAGTGTTCATACATAAATATGAACAAACCAAATTGATAATAAAAAAAGTTAAAAACATAAAATCCCAAAGTTTTCTTCCTAATGTCACAGTCTCTCAATAACTTTAAAAGAGAGTGAGAGTTATAGAGAGAATAAGTTAAATTAAAGAGCTCCATTGTTCATATGCAAAGGAGTCTCCATATTCCAAGCATTAAGGCTCTCTACTGTTACACTCTCTGTTCCATTGTTGAACACATACAAATGAGCATTCTCGTTCACTGCTTTCACTGGATACACTCTTGACGTTATCACTGTCTTCCCTAATGCTCCAAAGCTCTCAACAACCGAATGATCAATCTGTCAAATCACATACCATATTATGTCATCACATAACATAATAAGAGATTTTTATATGTATACATACCAAACTCCTTAGAGAGATCCTTCCATCAACCATATCAACATCCACAAAACCAGCAAAAGATGGTTTATACATCTTATCCTTTGGAAGTGGACCTTTGTCTTGCTTCAACGATGAACTATAAAGAAAGTTAAATATTTCATTAATCTAACGAGAAAGCATATTATATAATATGATCATGCATGCATGCATGAAACTTACGGTCTAGCGTCAGAGCACATGAGAACTTTAGGTTTATGAGTAGAAGTGTCTTTAAAGACTCTAAAGAAGACAGGAGTGTACTCTTCCAAATCAGTAGTTGCTAACGTGATCAAACCAAAAGGTCCTACACCGCCTCTCACGTTCGAGCTTTTCATCTTACACAACTCAAACGGTTTAAACTTGAATGTCTGGTCGAATATCTCAGCTTTCTCTAGACTTCTAACTTTGAATGTTACTTCCACGTCAGCTTGAGCAGGAGTGATTCCTTTGACTTCTAAACGTTGACCCATCTTGATATCATAGTTGTTCATTCGTATGTAATTACCTCTTAATGACTCTATCTCTTCAACTGGCCAAAACACTAGCTGTCTCTTGTTTGAATCAAGAAGCACCGTTCTTGGAATTACCTATAATATTCATTATATTATATAACATAAAGTTTCATTCTATATATTAAATAATATATACCTGAATACCAGCCCAACCCTTTAAAATATCATCTTCAACAGTGTCAGATTCATTAGACCAACCCCATAAGACTCTTCTGTTCTTCTTGTAGTCAAAGAATGTCTTGGAAGCATAGAAATTACCATAATCATATCTTAAACCGTCCCAACCGTCAATAGAATCACGGTCCGGTACGTACCGATCCTTCTTAGAATCATATTTACCAAGTGTGTAATACTCGTACCGGGTTATATCTAAGCTAACTTTCAACACATGCTTGGTGTTTGAACCGACATAATCCAAATCCAAACCGTTTTTAAAATCGGTTAACGAAACCGGGAAGAAATCAGGACATTCCCACATACCGGTTGATTCTTTAGTGTGAACCGGATGCTTAGCTTTAACCCAATTCTTGAAATCTCGGCTTCTATAGATGTAAGCAATCCCTCTAGTCTTTCTCTTAGACCCAACAACTATTCTCCAATGCCCATCTTTAGAGAACCAAGCTGTGGTTGGGTCACGAAATGCTGAACCGTTCATTGTATAGTCTGGTATTGCTATCGGGTTATCGTCCGGTTTAATCCATTTCCTTAGGTATGGGTCTGAGGGATCTTGTGGGATTGCATAGCTTTGTATTTGAGTTTGGTTCTTGTTAACACCGGTATAGAGGATAATAGGTCCTTTACCCGGTACAATTGTTATTGAACCGGACCATGTACCTCCAATATCGAACCATTTAGAAGGATGTATGGCCGGTTCAAGAGCTTCCCAATTAACCAAGTCTTTGGAAACCGAATGGGCCCAAATTATATTACCCCAAACCGCTCCTTTTGGGTTATATTGGTAGAAGATATGGTATAATCCTTTGTAATATACCGGACCTGTTTTCGAATAAACCAATTATATAATATTATATGTATATATTAAAAGTAAAAATATTGAAAAATTATAAAAAATATTTATGATAAACTTACCATTAGGATCTGTTGAGTTTGTTGATAATAAGACATAACAACATAGGAAAACAAAGTAGATGATGTTAGGTTTAGTTTGTCTTAATATAAATTAGGTTTATATTTTTTGACAAATAAAATAAAATAAGAGGATATGCAAAAATATATTAAGTATTGTATATTTTATTTATTATTATTTATTACTTATCATTATCATAAACTAAAATAATATTATCGATAACATGAACCTAAAGGATTTAGGGTTTCATCAAACATAATAAAAATAAATATAAAAGTTAATTTTCTCTCATAATTAAACATTTATTTCTTCCACTACTTCATTCTATAAAATATCGTGTTAATGGATTTATGAGATTAATTACTGAAATCTAGAAACTAAACATCAAAAACCAAAATCATTTTAGGAAAAATATATATTTTAAACTGAAATATATTTAAAAGAAGAGATCATAGTACCGTTAATCCAATGCTTTAGAGGTTGGAAATGAAAACCAGTTCTATGAAGATGATTCACTGACTCTACAGATTGAGATTGCAAATTTTCATAAATCTTATGAAAAGCATTAATATTATGATTGCTTAAATGAATTATTAGAAGCAATAAAAACACAGAAGTAATATTTAAAGAAGCCATTAATTAATGGTTTTAGGATCTGACTAATGTTTGTTTGTTTCTTTTGTTTTGGATATGGAGTATCAACACGTATATATAGGCAAAGAATGAGGAAGAAAATATCAAAAGATTGATAATAGATAATTTAAATTGATTCAAAGTTATTTTATTTTTACTATAATTAGAAAGTTATATGGTTGAATTTTTGATGTTTTTATTTAATCCAGATTGAAATTAATTTTTTAATTTCTGTAGGGATTTCTTCTAATTATCCAAGAAAATTCGATGTTTAAATTCAAATTTATTCTTAAAATATCCCTAATTTTATTATTGCTCAAGTAGTTATCATTAATTTTATCCAAACAAAAGAGTTAGATTTAATTCAAACCTTAATAAACAATTTATAAATAAACAGAAAAGATCCGAAACTTTTGCATTCTCAAGAATCTCAATACTTTGACAATATTGTCTTTGTTGATGTAATATATTTTAATGTACTAAATATAAAATTTGAAAATAATACTTACACAGTTACACTACGTAAATTTTTTTTTAAAAATAAAAAAAACTTATTATATATTACTAATTTAGTGAAAATAAAATAAAATAGTGAAAGTGAACAGTTTTACCTTTTATATATTAGTGAATTTGCCATAACTCTATAACGTCAAAAAAAGTGAAGCAAAGAGTCTTCACAAAATTAACATTTATAGTAATGTATTTATTATTTCCACACAAAAACCCAATTTTTTTTGGTAAGCATCAAAATCAAAATATTTTATTTTATTTATCTTCATAATTCTGATTTTTACCTAAAAACAATAAATACCTCCACAACTTTATTTACTAGTTATGTTATTTCCATTGTGAAATATATATATATACCTCCACAACTTAGCTTGCATGGATATAACCAAATCTTTGAGTGGGATATACATTTCCTTTTTTATTAATGTTCCAATAACCTAATTCCAAAAGCTTATTATAGAAACTTATATTTGACATTACTAATATCATAAAATGTCATATATATACACAAATGTGATTGTAACTTAAAATATGAGCTGAGTTGTAAAGCTTTTGTAAAACAAGCACGAACTTAAAGATGTTCATAATTGTTTATTCAAAATGGTAAAAGAGAATTTGTATGGGGAATCTCATGCTCATTGATTTCCTCTTGAGAAAAGATGAATCTTTCAAGTGGGATTTTCATAAAATTGCTACTTGATTTTTCAACTTAAAATGTTCATTGTTGGGATTTTAAAGTATCTTAATGGTTGAGTTATATATAGAAAGTGATCAAGTTGGTATATGCATGCACATCAATAAAAACAACATTAAGAGTTGTTCTCATGGAACTATTCAAGTAATGTCTCTATCGACATGGGCCACATGGCACGTAGTCTATCGCGGATTTATGAAAATTTGACTTGTTGGCCCATGAATCAAAGGCCCAAACCTTGTTTTGTAATAAATAAAATGAAAAAATCCGACCTGCCGGAATCGAACCAGCGACCTAAAGATTACAGCAACTACTACAGTCTTCCGCTCTACCAACTGAGCTAAGGTCGGATTGCTGATAACATATTCTTTTATTAGTATATTAACGTGACTAGTCTATATAATATAGCAATCATGTCTCACCCAAAACGGTGTCGTATCAAAGTTAACCATACAAATAAAAAATACACAAGAAAAATTAGCCCTTAAACAATGTAAACAATTACATGTAATTTTTTAAAAAGTAGGTTTACTTTCTCATCCATAAAACCTTTATATAGTAACAATAAATAAAATTTATTGACTAAAAAAATGTAACAATAAATAAATATATCAATTATGACATTTGCACATTTAGCGACCGTTGCACCGGAAACATTTAATGTAATTACAAAACAACAGTTATGTTCTTAGGTCAACTTGTCGTTTCGTATAAACTCTTACACTTATCTCAAAAGTTCCCAAAATTCCCAACAAAGATTGTTGAGAACAGATCTACTAACCCATCTTCTCTTCTAATCACTTTTATATATACGCATTTTACCACATACTTTAATTTAAACCACTAAACCGGAAACTAATCTAAATCAACATGACACGTCGTGCTGATGTGGTTAACCGGGGGACAGAAGAAGAGAAACAAGAACCTAAACGCGATGGTGAAGAAGAAAGCGAAGAGGATTTGTTTGAGATAAATCTAGACGCCGTGAATGATACGACGTCGTCTATGACTTGGCAAAGTTATCCGGCGAGGACAGGAAGTGTTTTACTTGCAAACTGTTTGTTACCGGCTGCGGATATCTCCAATGCCGTGCCGGCAACATCAAGGTCTTGGAGTGATATGGTTTGGTTTAAAAGGATTCACTATGTTCAAAATCTAGGGATTGAGACTAAGAAAGCTTAATGAGAGACACATCTTACTAAATCTTATGCTAATTTCTAAAATGTATACTTATGTTATCATTCTACTAAGCCTCAGTTCCAAGAACACACAATGCTAAACCAACTCATAGTTTTACTCTGTCTACTTAGAACCATAGTTTAAGCCTTTACACGTCGCTGCTATTTAAACCTCATATCAAAGAACACATGTAGAGATTCACCAACCTAACTATCAAGTTTACGAGATCAAAATATAATGAGAAGAGAGAATAGAGTATAGATCAAGAAACAAGCTTACTTGATCAAGCTAGGGTGCTCTTCTCCATCATCAGCGATAGATACTAGTCATACTACCAAAGTAGAGGAAGCTCTAGTGGACCACAACACCAGAACAGCAGCAAACATAAACCTAACAGGTATTGTTCCTTGTGGCACGAATAATGAGATCGCCGATAAGATCACCACCGGAAGCAAACTGTATCCAACTAGGCTTGGACATGTATGAAGATTAAGATTCCCGTTTCTACAAGCAAGCATGTTGAAGACGACGTATACGAAAATTGAGGAGACGATGATCCATTCAAGTATAACACCGAATTTGGATCTTACCAGCGAGTAATTGAAATAAGCAAAGGGATAGATATAGAAATATTGGACCAGATAGATCTGAATCCTTGTGAACGGTTTGATTAATCCGGAAAGGATTTAGAATCGATCTAGTTTTATTCCAGATTTGATCTGGATGTATACCAAGCTCATCAAGCAAAGGCTCTTCATCTTCAAACGAAGCTGAACCTCCTCCAAAAGACAAGGATGAAGCGATTGTGCGGCCGAATGGTCCGGCTGACGTGGCGGAAGATACAGCTGCGGATCCTATGTCGAATGACATGAAAGGGATTGCGGAAGTTGAGGGACGAGGTGGTTGAAACGGAGTCGCCGGGAATCTTCGTTGCTGGACATTAGCACCGGTTGAAGATCCACCGGAAGAGGGACAAAACAACAGGTGGAACTTCGAAATCCTTCGTCATCTTCAAATTGTTTCCTAAACTGAGATCCAGGAATTAGCAATGGATTTCAAATTATGGTTTCACATCGGATCAACCCAAAATTCACATTTCTGTGGCCGGAGTGTAGAAGGCGCCTGAGGGTAGTTTCGTCAATCTATATAGTATTATGATTTATGACGAAATATAAGAAGGCTTGTTAAATGTTTATGAGCTGTATGATATTACAATAGTATCCTTCTTATAAGCTTAATTAGGCCCAATGGGTCTCACGGTCCAGTTTATAAAGATTTTTTATTATTATATAACGTGGCATGATTAGAACTACAACTATAAAGTACTCAAAATTTATTAAAAAAGCAAAGGAAAAATATAGAATCTATATATTAAAAAAGGATATGAAAAATATATGAAGATAGTGGTTGTTTAAGAGAAGAGAAGAAAGTACAATGTAGTCTTAGAATCTACCATATCCTAAAGAACCAAACCCCACATGAAAAAGGCAAATATGAAAATCTAATTAACATGTAAATGGAAACAAAAATAAAATATTTCTGATTAGATAGATATATAGCACACAACCTTTTTATAGTAATTTTAGAAGAACCCAAACAAAATATAAATATTCCATAATACTACCACTAAACACTATTTTCTTACATTAAACCAACAACAACAAAAAAGATGAGTTCTTCTTGTCCTAAAGAGTTTTGTTGCATCAAGATTGTTCAGAAGTAGAGCTTGATGAAGAGAGATTGTTGTTGTTTGAGTTTCCATTAGTGTTCTTGGTTTTGGAGAGCTTCTGTTTGAGTTCAAAGAGAAGTTGTTGATTTTCTTGATTTAGAACTTGAGCTTTCTTCCTCAACCTCTCATTCTCTTTGATGATATAACAGTTTTGTATGTAGAGCTTCGAGTTTAGTCTCTCCATTTTGATAAACCTTTGAAACTATATGTTAAAGAAAGAAGAAGAGAAATTATAATAAAGGTCTGAAAACGTTATGATTATATCATTGTAGCAACACATGGGTTGTGCAGCTTCACACGTTTAATGAGGAATTATATTAAGCAAAATTTATGAAAGCATTTATTTCGTTTTCTACCAAAAATGTATAAAGAGAAGAACAATCATGTTCTTTTTTTTGGTTGTGAGGATAAAAATAAAAGATAAAGCCATAATAATAATGAAAACAAAAATAAAGTAATGATGATGGACTAAGTATAATGATGAAATTTCATAACAAAAATACAAAAAAAATAATACAACGAAACAAAGGTGGTATGAGCTAAAAACATAACCAATTATCTTTATTTTTTAGAGAAAACACAAAAATAATAATCCAAAACTTGAGATTCATACTACGTAAAACTTCATAAAAACTACTAATATTTTAAAAAAATTAAAAGAGAATTTTTGAAACGGTAAAAAACTGAAATAAATAGGGTTTGTTCTGTTGCCTTTGTCTTAAAGAAAAGGATAAAATAATTAGGTTTAAATGATAATCACGTTGCTTGAACGTGAGGTAAGAAGAAGAGTCTTGTAGTGTGTTAGAGAGTAGAGTACCTTTAGAGAAGAAGAGTCTTTAGAATCCAAACTGAAGTGAGCTTTTTTGTATGGAAGATAGAGAGACAAAGAGAACAAAACGAAGATAGTGTCTGTTTATATAGAGAGCTTCAGAAGCTAGAGAAAGAGTGAAAATGAAGGGGACATGCCTCTCTCTTCTGACACAACAATCATGTTTTGTGTTGTGTTTTATGCTTAGATGGCGGCCGAGTTCACATTTCTCTAATAATAATGATTTTGTGAAGTAAAAGAGAGATAAAAGAGCTTTTGTATTGCGTCATGTGAATGATGATCTAAAGAGATAAAGAAGAAAACTTGAGAGATGAGTTTTGTTTTGTTTTCTGTATTACTGGACATTCGGTTTATTCGGCGTAAACGGTTCAGTTTTTTAGTTTATTCGGTTTTTAAAAATTAGTTCTAAAGTAAAATAAATAAAAAATCGGTTTGTTTGGTTCAGTTTTAGGTAAAAAAAAATATTTCCGAGTTCAATCCGATTAATCCAAATAAACCGAATAAATCTAAAAATTTACCTTTCGATTCGGTTTATTTGATATAAATTAAACCGAACAAACCGAAGCAAAACATAATTTTTTACCATTATTTGGTTAACCGAATAAACCGAAATATAAATTCAAAATAAACCGAAAACCGAACTAAAAATAAAAAATTCCGATCGATTTACTCTCTTAAAACCTAATAACCCGAAACCGATCTAATTCGGTTCGGTTTCGGTAAACCGAACGCCGAGAGCTAGTTTCTTGACTCTTTTGAAATATCTCTATAGGGTTATTTTTGTCTTTTGATTGAATCTTCACATTTTAGTTTTGGTCTGAGATATACCAATAACGTTTCTTGACAATGAAATACAGCCAAGACTTAATACGTAAACCCGGCTTGTGTAATATGATAATTTTGTAATAAGATAAGGGTAAAAATGTAATTATAGAAGAAGGTGAAAATGATGATGAGAGGGCTATAAGGCATCGTCCTCTAAAGATTCGCAATGATGGTTAAGGATTGGTTCGATTCGAACCATATCATCATTCATTATTTTAATTTGGACCATTTTCATTGCTCTCTTTATTTCTTTCATTGTCCGGTTTGGTCAATATTGGTTTAGTCAACATTACTCATCATTAACCATAATTATAACATTTTTGAGGCTCGTGGCAGATTTTTTCATTACCATTTTTTTCTTCTCTTATTTAGATAAAGATCGATATAATTTAAAATAAAATAAAATAAAAGAGAGAAATTATTAAAAGTAAAATTTTGGGAACTAAAAAAAATTAAAAAAATTCCTTGGTTATGATTAGTTTACAAATCTTGTGAAAATTTTGGCTTTTATTTTTCCTATTAATGCATGTTTTGTGAATAGTGAATGGTTTATATTTTTTTTCTTATTTTACTTTTGTAATAAGTAATTATTACTGATTTTAAAATTCGAAATATGTAATTATTATGTGTGTCTTGAAATGGAACTATAAATATATAAATGGAAGTAAAAATAAATAGTGGTTGCACTACTTACTTACATGAAAGGCAATGATAATTAATAATTTGAAATGACATATTTGTCGCTAAATAGTTTAATTAGCTTTAATAGTTAAAAGTTAAAACTATCCATCACCTTTAACACTTCGAATGATTGTAAAGTGGTAATATAGATACTAAAAATAAATTATATAATAAATTGCATGTTTTAAACTAGTGTTTTACTTATTTGTTTTACGAATCAAGAGTTGTTTTATATTTTATTATTAGAAAGAACAAAAAATAATAATATGAATGGTCTTTTTATTGTTTTAATGTTTATAGTTATTTGTATATTCTTTGCTAAATTAACTGATGGTTCTTTTTTTAGAACACAACAAAGCAAAATAGATTATGAAATTTATTTTAAAATAAAAATGGATAATTCTCAAAAATACCACCAAATTAACTTTAATTTCCACACATACTATTAAAATTAATTGAAGAAAAAATTATCATTTAATAGTTCAATTGAATTAAAAATTATATTATATTTGTGAGAAATTACACAAAACCTAAACAATAAATACTAAATCCAACCACTAAATATTCAACCCAAATAATAAAAAAGTAAACTCAACCACTAAATATTTAACTTTAACATTAAATTAACAAATATGATTTTAATAAAAATATTATTTATATTT
>KE158374.1:27126-37819 GCA_000411055.1 Leavenworthia alabamica | reverse complement strand
AAACCTAATCTTTTAGTTTAAAAAAATATATTTATTAAAAATATAGGAAACCTAATTTTTAGTTTAAAAAAATATATTTATTACAAATTTCTTAAAATATATGGATTATAGTTTCTATTAAGAATTGTAAAAAGAACTAAATAGAATCTACACTTACAATAATAATGATGTTATGATTATTTAAATTATAGATTACTGAAGTTAACTTTTATATTTCTTTTAACGTACATGTATCTAAATTAAACAAGAATATATCATGATTTAAAATTTATTATACTTGACATGCAGGATCGTCCAGAATTCATAAGAAGTGTTGTGAAACAAATTTTGTTAAATGTGAAACGAATTAAGGATTTGGGAGTGAGAAAGGTGTTGGTGGCTTCAACGGTGCCGCAGAAATGTTTCCCGTTTCTTGTGACTTCTAAAGGCTGTGACACCAATGACACGTCGTCGTATCTCCATAACAGTCTTCTCCATGAAGGACTGATAAAACTAAACGATGAGAATGATAATAGTTTCCTTCTGTTTGATATTTATGATGCTTTCGTGACTATATTCAAGAACAAAGGAGCTCCAGGTACATTTTTATTTATAAAGCATAATAGTTATACTTATTTATCAATGGTAGGTAAGTTTCCAACTTTTGACAAAAAAATATTTCTTAAATACAAGATAAAAAATACATTTAGGGGGAGGTATTGAACTTGTGATTTAGAGAGATTTGATTTAAAATATCAAATCATGTGTTATTGAAACATTAATTTTAAAATAGTTATTGAAATTCAGTGTTATTGAAACATTGATTTTTAAAAGTACCATGAAATTTACTGTTATTGAAAACAGTATAAGGATTTGATTTAAAGATTTCAGCTGGGATTTCAGAGGGTTTCTTAGTTAAAAATACAAAGACCAAAATCTCATGTTTTTAGGTGNGTGTTATTGAAACATTGATTTTTAAAAGTACCATGAAATTTACTGTTATTGAAAACAGTATAAGGATTTGATTTAAAGATTTCAGCTGGGATTTCAGAGGGTTTCTTAGTTAAAAATACAAAGACCAAAATCTCATGTTTTTAGGTGAGATTTCAGAGAATTTTTTAACAGAATTTTAAATTCACTCAAATTTAACCAAATCCTCTCGAATCCTATTATAAATCAAATCTCTTCAAATACTTATTTCAATACCTCCCCCTTAGTTTTTTTTTGGGTGTAAATGACAATACACTTAATAACTATATTTTAATTTAGAGAATACAAACTAAAATAATAATATAAATTGAAGTATATAACAATTTATATACCAGTTTATAAAATTTATATCTAGTGGACGAATTATAAATTTAAAATGAACTGAATTAGATTATTATTATTATAGTTTTATCTAAAATATTAAATTAATATTATATATAAGTATAACAAAAATAAATAAATAAAATATTATATGTACATACATATTTATTTATTTATTATATGTAAATACATATTTATTTATTTAAATAAAATATTATATCATTATCGCAATTCATGGATAATATTATATAGTTATTATATAAAAAAAAATAACCAAAAATATTAAAATATAACTACATTTTCTTGAAAATTTCAACAATGTAAAAAAAAAACTTTATATAATAATATCTTATATGATGTTTAATTTTTGGGCAGGAGTTTCAACATTTCCGGAACCATTGAAGGCATGTTGTATAGGAACAAAACCAGGAGCCTCTTGTGGTAGTGTAGGCAATAATGGTGAAAAGTTGTTTAGTCTTTGCAAAGATCCAAAGTCATTCTTCTTTTGGGACAATGTTCATATCTCTGATGAAGGATGGCGTTCTGTGTTTTCTATTCTTCTACCTGATTCCAAGTTTTAAATTAATATAGATTTATCCAACATGAGAATAATCTATGTTTTTTATACTTCTATCTAGTAAACAAATTCAATGTGGTTCATGGCTGAAGACATTATCTTGTGGGTTAAGAAATCATTAGCCATAATTAATTTAAACTTTGGTTCAAGATCTTATATTCCGAGTCCGAACAATTCGAATAATATGACCTAAAATTCAGTCGGTAAATTTTTTTTTTTGAATAATTCGATTAGCAAAAATTCTAAATCCGGACAATCCGAATAATTTGAATGTCTATTATGAGTTATTTAAATAAACATTCAATATGAATATTTCACAAATATGTGAGCTTGTTAACAAGTCAGATGAACAATGTAATGTGTAGTCCATTATTAGACTAAAAATTACAAAAGAGCAAAACATATTGATCATCTTCTTGTGCTTAATCAAATACTATGGAAGAAGCCTAAAAGTTAAAGGTGCGGATTATAAATGTTAAAAATAATGGGGCAGTAAAGTAAAGAAACAAAAGTGCAAGGGGCAAGTAGACAAAGAATCTTACGAAGTCTTCTTTGTTTTGATTCTTTCCTCAACATGTACTACTTCACTTTTGTTCCTCTTTTGTCTTTTCAATTTGACGCTTTTACCCTAAAATTCGATTGCGTTATTGTTCGATCATCATTCTCCTCCTCCTCAGATTTCTTATCGTAACTTTGAATTCTCCGATGAGATCACCAGGAAAGCCAATACCAAAGATGTCACCTTCTTCAATCTCAACGGAGAAATCTCAACCTCCGATAGATACTTCAATGGCTATAGTACCTTTCGATAACTCCACTACTCAGTACTCTTCATCTCCATCTCCACCACATTCGCTTAATCATTCCAGTGATTCGGAGAAAGAAGAGAAATCTAAACCGGATGAGAGTAGAAGAAACAAAACTCCGGTTATGAAAGAGGAAACTCAATCTCCGGTTATGGTGGTTCATAACAACAATCGCTCTGTGGTTTCTCCTGCTGTGACAACGAGGAAGAATGTGAGAGTTGGTACTGGGAGAAGTAATGGTCAAAGATCTGGAGCTGTTTTAGCTATTTTGAAAAGGTCTAAAAGAGAAGAGATTGTAAAGTTTTCAGCTTTAGGGTTTCGGTTAAGTGAGGTTGTGTTAGCTTTGATTTCATTCTCAATCATGGCTGCTAATAGAACTCAAGGTTGGAGTGGTGATTCTTTTGATCGTTATAAGGAGTACAGGTAAAAATCATATCTTTATGTCTTCTTCTTCTTCTTCCTCTCAATTGGTTGAATCTGAGTGTAGAGTTTAGTTTAGGGTTTAAGGGTTTGAAATGCTTAAGTTAAATTTCATGTGAATTGTCTTCAATGCATTGCTTGCTAGGTCTAATGTGTTATAACTCATGAAAGGTTTTGTATCTTTTGGTGTGAAAGACATAATTTAGGGTTTATAATGCTTTGATTTTAAGACAAAACTGATATCTATGTGTGTTATTATGACAGGTATTGTCTGTCTGTGAACGTGGTTGCTTTTATATATTCAAGTTTTCAAGCATGTGATTTAGCTTACCATCTAGTCAAAGAGAAGCACTTGATCAGCCACCATCTTCGACCTCTGTTTGAGTTCATCTTAGATCAGGCAAGTCATTAAGATCCTTATCTTAAACTCTCTATAGTTACTTATAGTAACTTCTGTGTGTGTTTATTGATCAGGTAGTTGCATATCTACTTATATCTGCATCAACAGCAGCAGTAACTCGTGTTGATGATTGGGTTTCAAACTGGGGAAAAGACGATTTCACAGAGATGGCAAGTGCCTCCATTGCTATGTCCTTCTTGGACTTCTTTGCTTTTGCTTTTAGTTCACTTATCTCAGGTTATAACTTATTCAACCAAGACACTCCTTAAACCTTCCCACGTTTTTTGTATAGAGTACTTGTCCTAGACCAAACCAAACACATAATCCTTGTGTGAATGTACAATAAAAACATGAGTATATTGTAATTATTATTACTATTTTTGTAGACTATAAAGGTTTCAAGAAATATTGTAATCTTTGAGGTTAATAAGAGAGGCTTATACACCTTTTTATTTATTTGTTTTGTTGTAAAGAAGATAATACAGGATCACATGCGTTTTGGGCTTATTTTGGGCTGGGCTTTCAAAATAATTCTTCAGGCCCATTAAAATTCTTGTTACGCTTGTTGGTATATCCGATATTGATTCTCTACTATAGTGATTCTTGTGAGAAAGATATTTTGTGTTCGTTTGGATTCATCTCCCAATCAAGAAATTTTTTTTATTTCCGTTACAAGTCTGAATCTGACAACACAATGTTTTTGTTTTATAATTTATAATTTTTTTTTTTTGATGAATAATTTTTAAGGTTTTTTAAGCAAATTTAATGGTTGAATAATTTTTTCCTTAAATAAGGTGATTTTTTTGGGTTAAAGATGAAATTATTGAAACTGACGAGAGATGCTGGGTGGGTCCCATATGAATCCCTGACAATATACACGTGGCACAGTATGCTCCGTCTATAATGAGCTTCGTGTGATTTTGATTATTTGTCGTTACTTGTTTACGTTTAATTAATTTTATTTTCATTTTTAGATTTGATTCATTGAACTTTTCGCTCCTCACTTTCTCCTAAAGCACTCTGCAAAATCTCTCTCACTCTTCAATGGTTTACACAATTTCTGGTGTACGTTTCTCTAATCTTTCATCGATTAAGAACTCATCTCTCCCTAGTTTCAATGACGATCGGAGAAGCAACGCCGTTTCATTCTCTCTAAGGAAAGACTCTCGTTCTTCTTCTTCTTCCGGTACTGCTCCATCATCTCTTTGTTTAATTTCATCATCTCCGTCGGTCTCCTTCTACTGGCATTAGTTTCGAGATTGATTGGTGATTTTATGGAGTCATTGTGTTAATTTCATTTTCATTGGATTATTTCATTCTGTTGATTTGGTTTCTAGATTGATGAAGTTTAGTAGATGATGGATGATCTTCTATAATGTTAATCAGTAGTATTGTTTGATTCACATCTATAAGTGTTTTGTAACTGTTCAGATTGCTCCGTTGAATGATATTTATCTTCATTTTTTTTTGGTATTATCGATTTGTGTTAATTTAATTAGGTAAGCTTTTTGCTCGGAAGCCATCGTATGATTCTGATTCGTCTTCTTTAGCTACCACTGCAACTGACAAGTTCGATGTTAATCAGAGTGATAGCTCTTCATCTCTCACTGGTCAAGAAGTACAACCTCCAGAAACTGTCTCTGAAGATACTCAGGTTTGTTCTGTTAGTGAAGAATGAAGAATTTCTCATAAGGATGATATTCTTCTTTTAACTCAACTTACGTTGCTTCTCACATTTGTGTTTGATGACATTATAACTGCTCAGAAAGTTGAAGAGGAAGCAGAGAAACAAGATCAAACTTCTTCTGAACTCTCTACATCTGGAGACAACAGTTATAAAGAAAATATTGCAAACATGTCAGAGTCTTTCATTCAAGAAGTTGAGCAGAGGAAGATTCCACCTCCTGGAGATGGGAAGAAAATTTATGACATTGATCCTATGTTGAAAAGTTATCAGGGTCATCTTGATTATCGGTAAAACAATGTAATTATATTCTGGCTTTTGTGTTCTTCCTTTGTTAAATCCTCCCAGCATGACCATTGCAGATATGGGCAGTACAGAAAACTGCGTGAAGAAATCGACAAGAATGAAGGTGGTCTTGAAGCATTCTCTCGTGGTTATGAAATATTTGGCTTCACTCGAAGGTAAACTTTATTTAATTATCCTCAAGTGCTGTTTCAAATAGCTTTAGCAATTTTTATTATTTCATTTTTAAGCACTCTAGTCATGGTAAAAAGTTTAGTACATACTCTACAGTTAGTTGGTATTGCAGTTGCTAATTATAGTTCACTGGTTTATTAGCGACACTGGTATCACTTACCGGGAATGGGCACCAGGAGCTAAGGTTTGTTTCATTATAATTCTAGATTTCTTTATTTTCTAGTTTTCTGTTTTGTTTTCTAACAAGTTATTTGGTTGAATTTTTCCTTTCCAGGCAGCCTCACTGATTGGAGATTTTAATAACTGGAATTCTAAAGCTGATGTCATGACTCGGGTATGCTGTCACGCTCGAATTTGAGATCTATAGTTTAATCTTCCATCTAAGCGTTAAAATTTTACTAACTACCTTCACTGATTCTTGTTGGCGACATTCTTTGCTCTGTCATCATTCAGTTCCTTTGGAATTCTGACATAAGATAGTCTTGTTACTGAAATTTGAGCAGAACGAGTTTGGCGTGTGGGAAATATTTCTGCCAAATAATGCTGATGGTTCACCAGCAATTCACCATGGCTCCCGTGTGAAGGTGACATGTTAATACTTTTCAGCTCATTGTTCAGATGTATAAAACATTTTCCTTTACTACTTGCCGCTGCTGCACATTCTCTATATCAATTTCAGGAGAAAATCCTCGTCATTTCCTCATTTATTCGCAGTTGTCAGAAATATAGAGAACAAAAAACATTTTATTTACAGTAGACAACTATACAGCTTAGATTCCAAGTGAACTTTTAGTGTTCTGATTTTAGAGTGCATACACAATGATCTCATACAAAAATAAAATTTTGGCAGAGAATTAGTAGTATGCTACATGTACCCGTTTGGAAAAGCATACAACATTGTCAGCTTTGTAACTTTTTCCATAATTTTTATATTATCTCCATGCTTGGGTAGATTCGCATGGATACCCCATCTGGTATTAAAGATTCCATTCCAGCTTGGATCAAGTACTCTGTCCAGCCAACAGGCGAGATCCCATACAATGGAGTATATTATGACCCTGCTGAAGAGGTACAAACCAGCACTCCCTTACTTTTTTTCTAGAGATGATTTAAACTCTTTCAAGTTGTGGATATTCAAAAGGCATTATATTTAGTATTTAACTATCTATGTCATAACTGGTTTCCAGCATTGTCTATGTGTATATGTGGTTTTATACGTATGTCTCTTTTTCTGGTCTTTTGATTTTTCGAAGGCCTAAAGAGTACTCTATTGTCTCACGGTCTCAGGATAAATATGTGTTCAAACATCCTCGTCCAAGGAGACCCACATCACTGCGTATATACGAATCACATGTTGGAATGAGTAGTACAGTAAGTTACTTCCTTCTTTTCTTGGAATTGTAATCACTGCACTAAGGGTCAAAATATAACTGAAAGATTAAGAAGTTGTGAAGACTATATAAACTACATATGACATGACAATTGTTATAGGTGCTTGAAATCGTTGCGCATCTAGGATAGTTGAAAGGTCTAGGCATTTAAAAGAAAATTTGCGTACTTCCTTTTGAACAAGATGACTCTCATAGTTACTTAAGGGCTTCATCATCTGTAGAGAATGTATAGTTTCGATTTACGAATGCTGAAGAGTGAAGATATTTGGGAGCTCTTTTTATTCGAGGTTCTTGAATGCAGAAGAAAACTTTTGACAATATGATAGATAATGAGTAATGTTGTTATCAATGATCTGCAGGAACCAATGATAAATACATATGCCAATTTTAGAGATGATGTACTTCCCCGTATAAAAAAGTTAGGCTATAATGCCGTCCAGATAATGGCCATTCAAGAGCATTCCTACTACGCGAGCTTCGGGTATCTTCCTTCCCTGGATATAACTTGTCTATCACCTATCATTCATTGCATTCCTGTTGAAAGTCATTTTTTTTATTTTTTGAAGTCGTAAAATCATTTTTTTCTCCTTATGAATGAGCATGTGACTTTGCTACATGCAATGCAGGTATCATGTGACAAATTTTTTTGCACCTAGCAGCCGCTTTGGAACACCTGATGACCTTAAATCCTTGATAGACAAAGCTCATGAGTTAGGTCTGGTTGTTCTGATGGATATTGTGCACAGGTATTGGCCTCCCACTAACACACTCTTCCAGACTCATCTTACATCAGTTAAATTTTATGTTGGAAACAATTACAATGGACTTTTTCATGGATAATCATCATTGTCTTAAATTAAACCAGCCATGCGTCAAAAAACACACTGGATGGACTGAACATGTTTGATGGCACTGATGGTCAATATTTCCACTCTGGATCTCGGGGTTATCATTGGATGTGGGATTCTCGTCTTTTCAATTACGGAAGCTGGGAAGTAAGTCTCTCTCCGTATAGTCGATATTGCAATATAATGGGGAAGCCTTTTGGTAACAAAACCATCACCATGTTGGTGAATACGCCTGTTGTATCGGCATTAACATCTTGTCCTTGTCAATTTAGGTGCTTAGGTATCTTCTGTCCAATGCGAGATGGTGGCTGGAAGAATACAAATTTGATGGTTTTAGATTTGATGGTGTGACTTCAATGATGTACACTCATCATGGACTGCAGGTAAATTTATTATATGTAGTAACCATCCTTTATACATCAGTATCTTACAAATATGTGAATGCAAAGAATATGGCTTTCTGCAAGCTAACTGCTTGCATTTGTGGCAGGTTGCATTTACTGGTAACTACGATGAGTACTTTGGATATTCTACTGATGTTGACGCTGTGGTCTATCTAATGCTGGTGAACGATATGATTCATGGGCTATACCCTGAGGCTATTGTTATCGGCGAAGATGTAAGTCACTTGCGCTTTTGTTCAGTAACACAGAAGTATTTTTGATACCTCTCTACTTCCATTCATTTAATTGATTTTGTTACAGGTCAGCGGGATGCCAGCTTTTAGCATCCCTGTTCAGGATGGTGGTGTGGGTTTTGACTACCGTCTGCACATGGCAGTGGCAGATAAATGGATTGAGCTTCTCAAGTAAGCCCTCAAAACGTCTTCGCTTTTCAATGGGACTAAAGGGAAATCTTACATCATATTGAACTAATTTTGTGTGTTGTGTAGAAAGAGAGACGAGGACTGGCAGGTTGGTGATATAACCTTCACACTTACCAATAGGAGGTGGGGCGAAAAATGTGTTGTCTATGCTGAGAGTCATGATCAAGCCCTTGTAGGAGATAAAACCATAGCGTTCTGGCTAATGGACAAGGTACTAACTGTGTTGCTGATAAGACTCAGCAAAACAGAGTAACTAATATCTTACAGCCTTTGAACTCTTAAGTCAGGTTGTATTGAGAAGGATTGTTTCAACTCAATCTTTTACCTGATTATGTAGGACATGTATGATTTTATGGCCGTGGATAGACAAGCTACTCCTCGAGTAGACCGTGGGATTGCTTTACACAAAATGATCCGTCTCATTACAATGGGATTGGGTGGAGAAGGATACCTCAATTTCATGGGAAACGAATTTGGACACCCAGAATGGATTGACTTCCCAAGAACTGACCAACACCTTCCAGATGGCAGAGTCATCCCTGGGAATAATGGTAGTTATGATAAATGCCGACGTAGGTTTGATCTTGGAGATGCAGAGTATCTTAGATACCATGGATTGCAAGAGTTTGATAGGGCAATGCAACATCTTGAGGAGACTTATGGTTTCATGACTTCAGAGCACCAGTACATATCGCGTAAGGATGAAGGAGACAGAGTCATTGTATTCGAGAGAGGTAACTTGGTTTTCGTCTTTAACTTCCACTGGACCAATAGTTACTCTGACTACCGTATTGGTTGCTCTGTTCGGGGAAAGTACAAGATCGTTTTGAACTCTGATGACTCTCTATTCGGAGGCTTCAATCGACTAGATGACTCCGCCGAGTTCTTCACCTCTGTAAGCAAACGAAACTCTTTCTCCAAGTCATATTATAAAGAAAAAAACTGATAATTTGATATGCAGGATGGAAGATATGATGATCGGCCATGTTCATTCATGGTGTATGCGCCGTGCAGAACAGCTGTAGTTTATGCTGCAGTAGATGATGATGAACGTTCTTCATTTGTGCCAATAAGCCTTGTACCTGAAGATGTTTAGGAGCAAGAGAAAGAGTGTCTCCAAGTTTACCTAATGTAAGCTTCTTTGTACTACAATGATCTACTCTTTGATCTCCCTTAATAACTTAAGAAAGGAAATAAAAGTCGTTGCACTTCTTCATCATGATTCTACTTAAAATATGCTTCATATGAAATTCCAAAAACAAAAATCTTTGAGAAGGGTTACAGTTGCAGGGAAAATTTGAATAAAACCCCAAAACAAACAGTGAACAAAGAAGAAGCAGTGTTGTGTTTATTGCATTGTTTCAATGAAAGGCTTGTGTTGAGACACTGATCTGATGGAGAACACTGGTTGGGGAAGAAGAGGAGGAAGATCTGAGTGCCTCGGCCAATGGCCCTCCCATGTGGTGGTGGTGATGGTGGGACCCTACACCGCTCCACCAGCTCATGTTTTGTTGGTCCCTCCCATTGTTGTTACTTCGAGCTTCCTCTTCATTACCTGTGGATAGCTTCAGAGAGACGTCTGAAGAGTTTCCAGGCATGGAGATGGAGAGACAAGTGGCTGAGCTCATGGGGATTGAACTATTGTCGGTTTGTTGGAGTGAAGAACGAGGCCAGTCGTCAAAGAAGTGCCTTAGGATGTGGCCTCCGTCCGAGCTATTGTTAGTGAATCCATTGTGGGATTCATATGACCTCTTCTTCTTGTTGTTGCTTTCTTGCTTCATCTCTGAACAACTGTTACATAACCAACATATCATGATTTGACTGACAAGAACATAGACCTAAGAGTGTCTGTCTTTTAATTACCTTTGACTAAGGTGGAGAAGTTCAGAAGAAGAGTTAGAAGAGCCAGAGAAGAACAAAGATCCTCCTTGACCAACCATTTCCTCACTACCACCAAAAGCAAAGGAAGATGTT
>KE158374.1:0-16118 GCA_000411055.1 Leavenworthia alabamica | reverse complement strand
TGTTTTTTCCTGGTTTGTTTTCATGCGAGAGTTCTTGTTTATTCGCTGCTCATAAATCTCTTGACCCAAGAAACTCTCCTCTCTTTGATCTCCGGTCTCCGGGGAAGAAAAAGTTAAGTGAAGGTCGAGTTTTCCTTCAGATTCCAGCGAGAACCGCCGGAATTCTTCTGGAAGCAGCGGCGAGGATTCAGAAACAGCAGTCGGAAAAGAATAAGACAAACAGAGTTCGGACCAGAGGAAACGGGTTTGGGATGTTCGGTTCTGTTTTTAAGAGGTTGACGAAACGTAAAACAAAATCACGTTTGGGTAACGCTGATGGAAACGCGTTTCCGTTGGAACCAACGAGTAGTAGTAGTCACAAAGAGCGTTTCGTGGAGATTGATGATAAGTGCTTTTGTGAGAGTCCCTTTCATTTTGTTCTCCAAACAACTCCTTCTTCCTCCGGTCACAGGACTCCTCACTTCACATCGACGGCTACTTCTCCGGCGCGACACAGTACAGAGGTGTGTCTCAATCTCTTCATTATTCTTACTTTACTCAATAAAAGCTCAAATACACACACAAAAAAAATTATTAACAATTAGTTTAAATTCTATATCAATTTAAAAATAAATATATTATGAAAAATCTAACAAAATAATTTAAATTTAAACGATAAATTCACAACTAAATTATTTTAATCTAAATTGAATTTTTTAATCGATTTAATTAATTTTGAAATATTTTATAAGCATCTTTTTATTTTTTTTAATACGTAAAACAACTACTACAATTTATTCTGTAATTAAATAAATTACCACAGTAAAAAGTCAAAAGTTAAAAAACATTCTATGAAAATCTGGAAAAAAAACATCTTCTGAACATAGCAGAAACACATGGCCGCCTGAAAATTTTCTGTTGGATATGACTGAATCATGAAAGTTTCTCAGGAGTACGATAAATATGATTTACTTTAAAATGACGAATATACCCCTGTTTTTTAGTAAACACCTATAATAAACCTTGAGTATGTGAGGGTGTTCACGTCATTTACAAACCTTAGGTCAACATTCCCATTTACTATAACGATTTTTTTGCAACATTAGTAAAATTTCAAAGTTTTCAAACTAATAAATATTCTCGCAGATTACCAAAAACACATTTTTAATTTAGTTGGATTTAGTCTTAAATGTACACCAAACTTTTTGTAATTATTAGTAAAAAAATAAAAAGCTAGTAAATGAATAAATCCTTCATGGATATGTTATATAATTAACGTAACGATATAAATTTGTATAGCTAAAATTAGTTGTGATCTAAATACTAAAAATAGTAAGAGACAAAAAATGGTAAAACCAAAAGTGTGTTTAATGAGTTGTAACAGGACGAAGATAGCGATGAGACAGAGAGCTTAGAGAAAGTGATAGGACAAGAAGATGATAATAAAGAGGAGGAAGACAAGGAACAATGTAGCCCTGTATCTGTACTTGATCCTCTTGAAGAAGAAGAAGAAGACGAGGACCACCATCATCAACACGAGCCTGATCATAGCTTTGAAGTTGTACAACGTGAGTATTCAACATCACATGGTCCAAAGGGATTCAAAACATAGCTTAAACTTTGGTCCCGGTTTTAATGTTTTAAACGTGGTGTGTTTGGACTAAACAGGAGCTAAGAGACGGCTACTTAAGAAGCTTCGTAGGTTTGAGAAGTTAGCAGGGCTGGATCCAGTAGACCTTGAAGGGAAGATGTCAGAAGAAGAAGAAGAGTATGAAGAAAGTGAGGAAGGTGATAACATAAGGGTTTATGATTCAGTTTCAGATGAAGAATATGAAGATGTGGATGAAGCAATGGCACGTCAAAGCGGGTACGTAGAAGAGGAGAAGAGGAAGAAGAATGAAGATGAGAGACAGAAGAAGTGGAGGATGATGAATGCATGGAGGTTAGGGTTAGTAGCTGAGGAGGATGTGGAAGAGATGTTACTTAAAGATATGAGTATGGAAGCTGGAGAATGGACAAGACATGGTGGAGAAGTGGAAGAGTTGGTGTCTGATCTTGAGCTCTCTGTATTTGTTTTCTTGATTGATGAAATTTCACATGAACTTGTTTCTTGTTCTTAATGAACAAATATTAATGAGAGATAATAAAAACTTGTAGATTTTTAGATATCTTTTTATTGATAAACAAAATTTAACCTCTCTATAGCATTAATCATGATTTTTATCTATCTCTTACAAACTCTTCTGAAAAATAAGACAACGTTAATGTCTCTTAACTATATTTTATCTGCACAAATCTAAGTTGAAACTTCGGTTTAGATAAAAGTGAGAGCCACCTCAGCTTAACTTTTATGTAATGAACAACCAAGCTTGCAATGACATTTCCATAATCGAGGCCCACTCTGGCATTTTATTTATATCAACCTACATGGCCCAATTCGTTACCAAATGTTAGGTTTCCCTAACTAAAATCAAATATGATATAATAAAAAAAAAAAATTCTAAAATATGGTCTATAAACTATAATTTTATTTCTAAATATAATCGATGATTGTTTTATAATTATTTCTAAATCACAATAATTATTTCTAGCATATCTTTACAAGTTTTTAAATATTGTATTTTAATGAATTTGATTGCATTTTTAAAATATAATTAAATGAAATGTTATTCAATTATATATTTAAAAATTACAATAAAATATGTTGTTATTAGATTAAATATTTATTTAATAATTTTAAAATATATTATAAACAAATATTATTGAATGTTAATTTGATTTGTTTACATTTAAATTTAATTATAATTTTAAAATATTTATTTCTCTAAAACATTAGTAATTAAAATATCAATTTTTAACAAGTATTTCACCATACACTTTAAATTTAAATACATCAAGAAACATTTTAAAACTTACCTCTTCCTGCAAAGAAATTTCGAGAGATCATAGAAGGACCAAGTCAGCCATGAGTACCAACTTCAATTTAAAAATACAAACAAATATTGAAATAAATAATATAAAATAATCGTCAATCATAAAATGGACCAACCTCCATTATGTGGCGACCAAGTGGCCCTGTTTATTTCCAAAACTACCCCTTATCACTTTTTAATAAGAGATCCTTTTCATCAATTTCACACCAATAAAAATGGTGGACGTGGAGCAACCTCCTCATGCTACCGTTGACGACGACGGAGAAAGCCTCCTCAAGAACCACATTGAGAGGATGCATATAAAGCTCAAGGAGCCACCAAGGTTGCTCAGCTCAGCCGCCGGAAAACCAACTTGCTCCATCTTCCGTGTACCTCAAAGCATGATTGATACTAACGGAAGATGCTATGAGCCACGAGTTGTTTCAGTCGGACCATACCACCACGGCCAAACTCATCTCAAAATGATAGAAGAACATAAATGGCATTACCTAAACGTTCTTCTCACTCGAACCAACCAAACCAAGAACCTAACTCTAGAGGATTACATGAAGAGCGTAAAGAACGTTGAGGAAGAGGCCAGAGAGTGTTACTCCGAGTTAATAGAAATGGAGTCAGATGAGTTCAATGAGATGATGGTACTTGATGGTTGCTTTATTCTTGAGCTGTTCCGTAAAGTTAGCAAACTTGTTTCTTTCGAACTTGATGATCCACTCGTGAACATGGCTTGGGTTTTACCTTTCTTCTATAGAGATTTTCTATGTATTGAGAATCAAATCCCTTTCTCTGTTCTTGAAGCTTTGTTTGATCTCACAAAAGAAGATAACGAAGAAGAGAACAACTCTTGTTTACCATCTCTAGCCTTTGTGTTCTTCAACAACGCCATGCATAGAACAAACACAGATCTCGTTAGGTTTAAAGAGTCAAGACCTAAACACCTCCTTGACCTCGTCAGATCAAGCTTCATCCCAAAGAATGAGCTTCACGCGCCACCGTTAAGGAACCCGGGAAAGAAGGAGACGCCGTCCCACATCATCCACAGCATCTCAAAGCTCCGGCGAGCCGGGATCAAACTCAAGGAGCGACAAGACGCTGACAGCTTCTTAGTCGTGAGATTCAAACACGGCGTTATCGAGATGCCAAGAATAACCGTTGACGATTTCATGAGCAGTTTATTACAAAACTGTGTAGCTTACGAACAATGCCACGTGGCGTGCTCAAAACATTTCACAACATACACAACACTCTTAGATTGTTTAATGAACACTAACAAAGACGTTGAGTATCTATGCGACCAAGACATCATAGAGAACTATTTTGGAACAGAAACAGAAGTTGCGAGACTCATGAACAGTTTAGGTAAAGATGTGGCGTTCGATATAGGACAGTGTTATCTCAATGAGTTGTTTAAAGAAGTGAATGAGCATTACCAAAGTACTTGGAACGTGGGATGGGCTGGTCTTAAATTCACTTATTTTAGTTCTCCTTGGTCTTTTATTTCTGCTCTTGCTGCTTTTATTCTTTTGATTTTGTCTATTATCCAAACTGTTTACACTGTTGTTCAGGCTTATAAAAAATAAATTAAAATGTTATTATTGCATTCAACATATCTGTTTATAATGAGATTTATATTATTAAGTACAATTATTTGTTTGTTGGTATTAGTTGTCCGAACATGCAACTAATAGTTTATTTTGTTCTAGTAATAAAATAAATGTTGAGTGATTATGTAATACTTTTCTTGGAAATTGATTTGTATTATTAAAAAATAATACGATGTTGCATTGACAGATGTATATTAATACTATTAGTTACAACTATTCTAGAATTGAATAAAAAGAAATAAAGATTTTTGACGGTAGGAATTGGTCAAGTTAATAGAAATGTCAATGATCTTAGCTTCGTGGACCAAATGATTCCACGAGACAGCTAGCTTCATAACCAACGTGAATAGTGATTTTTGGCAATTTCTTGTGATTTAACATTTGCCATATATTTTAATACAAAAACAAGGAAATCTCGATATATTATAACTTTAATAATATGTGGTAGTTCTGACCAAATATTTGGTACGAGTTTATCCAAATTAAAAAAAAAAAAAACAATTTGTAAGTATAGTAAATATGGCGAAGTAAATAGTTTGATCCGTATGCTATAAACGGTAAATAATTATTTACAATAAATTATGATTTTCTAAAATACATATGAAATTAAATGGCGTGTTTAAACTTTAAAGTAAACATTATAAAATTATAATATAAACAATGTTAAAGTGATCATATACCAGATCACAATATAAAATTATCGATAGGCATATTTTAGAAAGACTTATAATTTTTTATAAGTAATCAAATTAGAAAGTAAAATTGATTTAAAAAAGTCAGCAAGCTTATGATTCGATTAAGACTCGGATCCACAAAACCAACTTGTGTGTTTTACTCACCAAACCCATTTAGATCCTTTTTTCTCCATTGTTCTAAGTAGTATGCGTCCTCAAGTGTTTGTAAGGTTCTTTGCAAAAGATATATTTTCCACTAGCTACAAAGACTATAGTGTATAAACAAAAATTAGTTATATAATAATACAAACCATTACTTAATTAAGACGCCCTATGAATTTTTTTATCCATCAGTAAAATAAAGAAACGAGTATATATATATCAGTCAAGGCATTGACTGTGATTACATTTGCAATTATACACTGATCAAAGTCGATTTAAAGACAAAAAACTTAACTAAGTACGACCTTGTCTTATGGTCGTGACGGGGTCTAACCATACATGCATGCATAACTAGAGACCAGTTCTTTATTTTCATACATACGTATATATCTAGAGAGAGAGATATAAACACACAAAATCACATACATTATCATCTGTCAAGGAAAATTCCACAAGTTATCATCTGCTCCAGTGCAACCATCAGAGTCGTAACCAGCATCAATGGTGGGAGGATGAGGCGGGCTGAGAAGCATTCCTTCAGCCATATTCATGAAGACATTAGGCATGTCCAATATCATATCCTCGTCCATGAATCCATTCATATTTGTATTCTCATAACTATCGTCGTTCGTGATCATCACGTTACCTTGAGCCACACTGCTTGTTNGACATAGAGACAGGGACCGGCAAAGAGGAAACTGAGTTTGGGAAGTTGAGATCAGCTTGAGTGCCTTTGAGGGCTAGAGCTGCGACGTCATAGGCTATAGCCGCCATCTCTGGGGTTGAGAATGTTCCTAACCAGATACGGTTAGGTTTTCTTGGCTCACGGATCTCAGAAACCCATTTGTTTGAGTTCTTTCGCTGTCTCACTCCCTTGTACAAAGGGTGGCGGCAGCCATTGTCTTTGGAGGTTCCTTGCATATTGATAATGAGATTTAGGGTTTTGAGGAGGGATTAATGATGAGTTCGAGGAAGAGTTCGAAGCCATTTTATGGGCAGTTAAGTTAGTTGAAGAGTGAAGTGGTGAAGAGTGAAGAAAGTGTAAACCAGTTATGGATCATGAGCATAAGGTTTGTGAGGATTGATCACAGCTCGGAGATGATGAAGCTAAAGTTGTAAAGATAACTTTTTATTGGATATTGCTTTGTTTTGGCTGGTGGGCAATTAAGTCGTTTTCGCCATCACAGGTTCATGAATATATATATTATTTCTCATAATATATACATCACTTTGTGTTGAAAACACTATAATTAGAAGTTAGCTACTTACTTTGTGTAATGTACATTTTTGGTTTAGTTTGTTAAGTATATATATGTTGAAGCTATATTTCTATGTTGGTAGCTTTGTATATATCATGGTATAATCACTTCTCAATATATGTATATATATATATTTGCTATAATGATTATATAATGTTCACTTCCAAAAAGTGTATTAGACATGCTAAGAAGAATTAAGTGTGTGATTGTTGTTTGAGTCAATTCCTTTGTGGCCTTGATATCACTCCACTAACACATTAATATATTGTAATAGATTTTCTAGATTTTTCTTATTAAAACTTGTCAAATCGATTAGGTTAAGATATCTATTTCATATGTGCAATATTTGTTTCCCATCAACCATATATAAATATTCACCCAATTAAATCAAAATTTCTTGGTGTGTTCCAAAGTTAAGATCCGGTATGGTTTCCTTGGTTATATTTATTTTCTTTGGGCTTGGTTGGACTTTATGGACTGTACAATAAGCCCAAATAATTGTGTACGAAGTTGCAACACTATCACCTCATAGTTGCTAGAACATTCTAATGTCACATATATGGTCATGGGTTGGCTTTGGATTAAAGAAAGGCATATAATATAGGAATGTGCAATATTGGGAAGGCCTCTTTGATCTATTCTTATATTTGTATTCCATGTAAAAGGATAGACAATGTAATCAAAATTATACTGCACATCTTCTTTTCGTCAAAGCCTGATACTTTTCTACAGAACTAAAGGGAACTCAAGAGGAATCAACAACACATGTTTCCTCTGTTATGCCACTGCTTCCTCCAGCCAAAGGTTTCTTGATTTTTGTATGGAGAGGTTACTCAACAATTTCCTAGCAGAATTGAACCAAAATGAGAAAGGAACACGCAAAGGTTGATTCATGCAAGGATTAAAGATCAAACGATGCATATTGACTAAGGCAAGAAAGTTACCTGCTTGATTGTATTTCCAGTTTCCAAGCTCTGCAATGGACTATTGATCAAACAACTTGCATGGACTATTGGACCTTTGGCTTCATTGTTGGCTGAAGGAATGGTTAGGTAAGAAGCTCCCTTGAACATCCATTGATCTGTTTCTTGACTGAAATAATCTTCAAATAACTCTCCACATAATATGCATGCGCATTGGTTCTCATCTGCAGCTACAGCTGGACCATCCTCAATAGAAATCTCAGGTTCACTTAGAACTTCCTCATATTCAGGTTCTACCTCTCCAGCTTTTGCTCCTATCCAGTCATCAACCTTTGGAAACCAAGCCCTAGATTTACTGTTTGTGCCATTTAATTCATTTTTTTCATGCAGCTCCATGTGCTTGTCAAGTTCTTCCTTTTGTTTAAGGCGAAAGCCACAGGAGGTGCAAAGATGTGGAAGGTCATCAAAGAGACTACTGATAACCAAAGGGTGAAGTTCACGAATTATGTCTGCTCTAAACTTCAAACCTATGAGGTTTCTGGGTTCCAATTTTGTTGTTTCAAATGGTGCAGCTAACTCTTCTACCTTGGGGGTAGGGGTAGCGGGTGGACCCTTCTTCACCAAATCCAATGCCTGAGCATCTGATGGAACCACAGATACAGAGATAGAACTATTGGCTGAAGGATCAGGACTCTGGTCATGTGTTTTGGAAGGAGCCACCAATTGTACACGAGATGGCGGCTCTGTCTTTGAATCTGATATCAGTCCCTTTGAAACTAAAGAGCTCAAGAGGAATGAAAGAGGATCTGAGGCCTCACTATTCTCTTTCGACGTCTGTGTTGGTGTGACGTCAGCAAGAGATGCTGCACATGAAACAGGTGGTGTGGAGGACTGTTCAACTTTCAAATGAGTTAATAAATTTTCACCCACTGAAAATGGTAACGATGATGGCAAAGTCTTAGGCTTAGAGGCTGCTGACAAGGTTTGAACCCCTGGGTTAACCTCATTCCGAGAGTTCTCTTTCTTGATCGCATCATTATTAGAAAGGATTCCACTCTTCATGACAGCTTGCAGCAAATCACTGATGTTGGGTTGTCCTGAAGATTCTGAAGCAATCGTAAGGCCTGGAGCATTTTCAGCTGTTGAATTAGAGTCAACGTTCTCAAATTGAGAAGCATCAGGTAATTCACGCATATTTGTGTTCTTAAACTGACTACTTGAAGATGAGATCCGTACAGAGTCATCCCTGGGGACACTTTGAGATTTTGCTGGCAACCGGGAAGCCCTAGGATCACGTTGAGAGAGGGAGTGAGCTTTTCTAAAATCTTGCTTGGTAACATTCTGTTTAGAAGTTGAATCATGTAAAGGTGACTGCTTATCTGAGCCAGACCCAGAGCTTGGCAAAATTCCAGCGCCGGCAACCCTAGATTGAGGCTTACTTCCCTTTCTAGCTGCAGTAGAGGTTGCATTAATAGAAGAAAAAACTTCCGAATCATGCAAAGACCTAGGAGAAGACGTCCAGTGACCATTTGGATCCTTTTGCTCACTGGAATATAAGTTTGTTGTATTCGCTGGGTCAAACCTTGAGTCATGAGCTGGAAACCTTGGTCGTTTTAAGAGATTAGTTTCAGATTCCTACAAGATGGGAGACAGTTAAAAGCCAACAACTTAAATGAAATACATATGATAACAAAAGGTAATGCAAATAACTATCATCGCTGACCAGTCTCTCTGATTCATCTAGTGCATAAAGCTCATTCTTTGGATTGATAGTGGCTACATCAGTTTCCGATAACCGAGAATGCATATCCCACATAAACTCTTCTTCCTCAGAGTTTTTCCAACTATCATAAGACACGCCTATATTTCTACTGGGACCACTTGATTCCAAATTTTCTACTCTCCCAGTAACATAGTTGGGAATTTTGCTTTTGGTATGTAACACATCCCTCTGGTCAGAAAGCAGATCAAGATTCCTGCTCATACCTCCGTACCATTTCTTCTCACATCCATCATCAGTAACTCTTGAACCAACTTTCTTAATCACCGTCCTAGAAGTATGTGGTTGATCAGAAGCATAATCATATTCCCCTGCTATTGAATCGATATCTTTCTCGTAGAGGGGTTCACTAAGTGTATCTCTTTGTGGTCGCCGAATGGTCTGAATCTGACAAACAATCAGTAGACAGCACTTGGGTAAAGATTTGTAAACCATACCAAGGAAAAGTCATCTTACATTTGCTTTAGCTGGACCTAGCCACGAGCCACCAGATGCTATGTTTGCAACTCTGTCCAGTCTATCTGAATCCCTAGTCAAATTGGGTGTAATCTCAGGAACATCATTAACCATTCCTTTTGTCTGCATAGAAGATTGAAACAAGAATACTCAGGCCGCTTTTGGTGAAAAATTATACTTTGATATGTAGCCTCTACTTAAAATAAAGCGACATCAGGCCCTTTGAACGAATTTGATCGAGGCCATATATAAGTCTACACCCCTATCTAAATACCAAAAACCATATGTAGCTTTAATTTATGAACAATTAAACAGAGAAATCCCCAATGGTCCTGAAGGTTAGGGTGTGTTGTCACTAAAAACATTCAGTGGCAGCAAATTTATTAGACTTACCCGTCCTGACTGTTGTAGGCGCTGCCTTTCTAGATACTTGGGATTCACATGGATGCTATTTGGTGGGCGCTGAGATTGCGGATCAACTCTGCCTGTGGTAATAACAGCTGCTGAACCATCACTTCTAGAATTAAAGCCAAGTTCTTTCTCAATATGCTGAAGTGTTTGTGGATGAAAGACTCCTTTCCAGGTTCCAAAGAGATGCCGCATGTTAGAATGCATAGAAGGGTCAATTTGCCTGTAAGCCTTTACAAATACCTGAAGAGAGATAAAAAGGAAGGAGGTCAGAGATGAAGATGCTAGGACAAAGAAGTTATATAATCATGACTATCAACAAAACACAAGACCTCAGGCAGCTTGACACCAAAGTACTTAATATAATCCCTTCCAATGTTCTTCACAATGCTGTCCAACAGGTACAATGTTGGCAGCTTCTGTTCACTTGGTACCTGCATGATATTCTTCAAATCAGATACCAAGAAAAAAGTTCAATTTGATATCATAGAGAGTAAAATCAAGGATATCCACACTTGAGGGACCCCTAAATGATAATGACAATATCGATAACTCTTATCAAACTATAATCTAAAGTACAGTCCATTATGACATTCAAGCTCAATACTAATATATATCCTGACAACTAGAATCCAATAATAGACACAGATAGCCATTAGATGATGTTAATGAAATCTATATGCCCACAAATGGCAGAGTGACAACACTACTTAAAGTGTAAAATTTCTCAGCTGGAGTGAGAAACAGTGAAATTTCTACTCAAATCTTGTCTCCCTGCCCAACTTGATTGAACAGGCTCCATCTATCAGGTGCTTCGCTGCTACCCAAAGATGAATAAAATTTGATATGGCTTTCTGGAGAGCAGTCCGTAAACAGAAGCACTAACTAGAAAATCAAACTTTACTAAAAACATTGCCTAATGGCAAAGTCAGATACAAACAATACCAACACTGTCAAAGAGAAATCCTATAAGCAAAACTCAGTACAATGACATGAGGAGCTGGAATATGCACTCTTGATAAATGAACATGTACAAAATAGTTGTCTGGTCAACAGCTAATTTGAGATAGGTAACAACAATATGGCTTCAGGAAACAAAATGTGTAGACTATGAACTTTGTTTCAAAAGAATGATCTGCGACTTGATGAAGAAATTAAAAAAACAAATAGATCCCAGAAAGATGATAGGGTTGGTTCAAAACTCAAACTTTTCATTGAACCTCATATACAGATCACAAAACATAAACCATATTACCTTCACCTTATTTACCTTTATATTGTACAATAACTCAACCAATAAAATCGAGAATAACAGCTATAACAGTGGGCATGAAAACTGGGTGTTCACCTCAAGGATGTTACTGCAAATGGTAGCTACGACGGCCTTGGCAGCATGAACATTTTCTCCAGCTATTATTGTGAGGTTGGTTATTATTGGCTTCGAGTTAAAAGTGAGCTCAGACAATGCTGCTTTATACTGATTCACAAGCTCGTAATGTGGATGAACCGGTTGTGGTTGGTAAGCTTCACGGCTCGGATCATTGACAATATTACTTTCCGTTTCTCTACCAGCAACTCGAAATCTCGATGCCGTTGGTACTGAAACCGCCGTACCAATCGTTCTCTGTGACGAAAACTGCCGGGCGTTCGAATTTACAGGCCGGATTGATTCCTCGTTGAGCCTAGGTTTCTTCATTGGACCTGGATCTCTAGATCTATCAAACGGTCTACGAGGATTCTCCATTTTTAACAACTATACAACACAGAAACGAAATTTAACCTAATAGGGCAAAATCGATTGCACTATTGCAGTAATAACAAAATCCCTGTTACAATCAGTGATATTGGAATACAAATGAATTGAAGAACCCTAGTTACATTCTACAACTGAGATATATATAACGCGAGTCTGCTGAGAGTATATGGAGAAGGAGAAGGAGAAGGAGAAGAGAGCAAAAATGATTCGCATTCGGTAGCAAAAAAATGGCAGAGGAGTTTGGACAATCTCCGATTAATTAGGGCTGCGAATTGGGGAGCTTTTAAGGAGACGGGAGAAAAAAAAGTTAAGATCGGAGCTGGTACCAAGAATATTTTGGCCCATTAATGGCCCACGAAGATCATCGCCTATAATGATGAAAAAGATAAGATTGGAGCTGGTAATAACAATGATATTTTGGCCCATTTAATAGCCATGAAGCCCATCACCTATATAGTTGATGATTTAAGTGATATGGTAGGTAAGTGCGTAACGGACAACACTATAGTAATTATTCATTGTAATCTTCACATATGTAACGCATCGTTGTTCAAAAATGATAAGTTTGGGTAGAGCTGCTCTCAGCTCTCATATATCATTGGATCATAAGAATCACACAATAAGTTTTAAGAGTAAAGCCGAAATTAGATTTTAAAATAAGAGTTACCATCCTCCATAAAAGACAGAACACTCTCATGTTTCTCTCATCGTGAAAACCAATAAAGGAAGAAACAAAACAAACGTTTTATTTAATTAAGCAAAGACCACTTAGCTCCACATGACCACATCTAGTAGGGTTCCACGGGTTTGCGGAAGTTGGCTCCAGCATAAACTGCCTCTGATCCTAACTCCTCTTCGATACGCAAAAGCTGTGAACAACAAAACTCATAAGATAATGAAATCTAACTTTGCTTTTTGTTGTTTAAACATACAAAGATTTTTATTGGTTTGGGAAAGAATTTAAACCTGGTTGTATTTGGCAAGACGCTCAGATCTACAAGGAGCTCCGGTTTTGATTTGTCCCTGTATAGACAAGACAGAGAGATGTTCAAATATGAGATTGTTAGTTAAATGTTATGAATGGTTTTTAACTTACAGTAGATAAGCCAACGGATAAGTCAGCAATGAAGGTGTCTTCGGTTTCACCACTTCGGTGACTAGCCATCACTCCCCAGCCAGCTCTCTTTGACATCTTAACTGCCTCAATACTCTCGGTTACAGAACCGATTTGGTTAACCTGTTCACCAAATATTTAGTTACTAACTATAAAGGATATTTAAATTCAGATAATAGCAAGTGGAGGATAGTAAATGTACCTTCAAAAGAAGAGCATTGCAAGACTTTTCTTTGATCGCCTTCTCAACTCTCTGGAAGAAGAAAGAGTTATAAAGACTAAAGAGAGATGTAAGCACTTTGAAAGAGAACATGCAAAAAGTTATAAACTGGTAAAATAATAGCAGACCTTGGGGTTGGTGACTAACAAATCATCACCAACTATCTGAACCTTGTCTCCACACTCAGCGGTCATCTTCGCATAGTGTGTCCAGTCATCTTGGTCAAATGGGTCTTCAATGGACACAATTGGGTACTCAGCAACAAAAGACTTGTATAGGTCCTTGAGAGCATCTCCAGAGATCTTCTGTGAACCATTGTTGTTCTAGAGAGAAACAAATAGAGTAGCAGGTTGAAGTTGAGAGCATTCAGCATTGTTCTTGTGTTTTATCATTAACAAGGAGAAAAAAGTCCAACCTCTTCTTTAAAGTTCAAGTCGTAGGTCTTGTCTGATGAGTAGAACTCTGAGGCGGCAACATCCATTCCAATGACAACCTGGAAAAAATGACTGAGACCCATTAGCTTCATGAATTGCTTTTCAGTGACTAAATTACTTTAGGTACAAAACTGACCTTTCCAGTGTAGCCAGCCTTCTCAATAGCAGTCTTGAGCAATTCAAGACCTTCCTTGTTTTCCTGAATGTTTGGTGCAAAGCCACCTTCATCACCAACGTTTGTGGCATCCTGGCCGTATTTCTTCTTAATCACAGACTGGAAAAACATATGAGAACAAGAAGATTGTTAAGTATTAAAAGAAAACTGGTTCTAGAGGAATTAGTCAAGTAGTTCCCACTGCAGTTACAGCAGCTGCAGAAAGGTAATACATGTTCGTTGAAGAAAGCATCTTGAAAACAAAAAGAATTGGAAATTTACCTTCAAGTTGTGGTAAACTTCCACACCCATTTTCATGGCTTCCTTGAAAGATGAAGCTCCAACAGGGAGAATCATGAACTCCTGCAAACACATCAATAGTCAATAAGGACTATTTTAAACTGAAGAAGCTTGAAATTTGACATGTTAAAGAAGAAGTAACAATATGAACTTGCCTGCATAGCAAGCTTGTTTCCTGCATGGGATCCACCATTGATGACGTTAAAGGCAGGAACTGGAAGCACAATCTTGGGGTTACCAGCAAGATTTGCAATGTGCTGCACCAAAATAACACGCATAGGAAAAAGCCTTAGAAAATCTAATACCAGAAAAACAAGTAATTAAAATCACAACAGTCTTGTCCTCCACTCAGTGCGAGAGTGCCCTACCTTGTAGAGAGGAATGCCGCTGACAACAGCCCCAGCTTTGCAGACAGCAAGAGACACAGCAAGAATCGCATTGGCTCCAAGCTAATACACAAAGAGAAGAAGAAAGATGGTCAGACACGTTTTTCTTTCTTGAGAGAATAACAAATGAATTTCCCCTGAAGCACCTTTTGCTTGCACCAACCCCACTCATTTTGGGTTCCATCAAGTTCATGAACCATGAAGTTGTCAATAGCAGTCTGCTGAGTTGGGTCCTGCAAAGGAAAAAAACATGAATAAGCCATCTGCACGTTCTACTAACGTCAGAAAGCAAATAGCTTTAAACAAAAAGTTGATGTAGTGAAAGTAACTTAGAGAGACTCACCTTGCCAATAAGTGCTGGGCCGATGATTGAGTTCACATTGCCAACAGCCTAATGATATCAACAAGGACAAAAAATCAGACAAATTCAGATAAAATTTCTTCAACACAAAACACAAAGAACACATCACCTTGGACACACCCTTTCCAAGGTAGTCTGATCCTCCATCCCTGAGCTCAAGGGCCTCATAGATTCCTATTGACAGCAAAATTCCACAAATACAGATTCAATCATACAATATTTTTATATAAACCATAAGGGCAGAAGATAAAAGCCTGAAAGAAATCAAAAGTGACATACCAGTGGAAGCTCCACTTGGAACTGCAGCTGTAACCTTGACACCAGTGGAAGTGTGGACATCGACCTAAACCATTAATCAGATGAATCCAGCAACCATTAGCAAAATTAATCAAACGCCATCACTGGTGACTGGTGAGTCATCATCCTCTTATCAAATTACTCAAACGCACGATCCAAAAACAAAGCAACAAACATAAATCATAGATCAAAGCACCGATCATTCCTCAGAAAACGTAAATTTATCCATAAATCATCCTCAGGTTATATAAATTCAAATAAACAAAGATATTAACAGATAACATCTGATACTCATCAAACATATAGATCCATTACGAATAAACAATGTACAGAGCTGGAAAAAAAAGTGATCGGAAATGAACCTCAACGGTGGGATTTCCACGGCTGTCGAAGATCTGCCTAGCCTTAACAACGGTGATAGTAGCCATGTCGATTAGATCTAAAGGGCGATGAGTTCGAAGGTTTAGTGAATCGCTCAAGAGTGAGTAGCTAAAATGTATTGAGTGATCTGGTTCGATGATTGATATATAACGAGTCACGGGTTAAGGCATAGCCGTTGGATTTTTTTAACAAGGACCGTTGATTTAGATGGTAGGTTCGTCAGATACAAAGAAAGAAGCCAAAACGATGTGCTTTGCACGCCTTTTGCAAACGGCAAGAGGTTTTTTTTCACACTTTTCATTTTTTTTGGCTCCTTCTCCAAGTTATACGACTTAGTCCTGGGCATTCGGGTTGTTCGGGTTAAACGGGTCGGGATAATCGGGTTGTCGGGTTGTTCGAAGGGAGAATCCTTCACCGTTTTGCTCTTTAATTTTTTCTCGGGTTGATCGGTAAATTTGTAATACAAATCGGTTCGGTTTTTGTTGAATTTTCTAAGTCCGAAATTCAACCGATTTAACCGACAAACCGATTAATTTTTTT
>KE158371.1:0-12212 GCA_000411055.1 Leavenworthia alabamica | reverse complement strand
ATGAAACTTATCTTCTCCTAAAAATCCCATCTTTATCCGGTTCTGTTTTTGAGAGTTGAGTCAGTGAAATCTATCCTCACTCTAACTTTCTCTTCATCATCCTTTTCTACCCTCTCTCTAGGCACGCAGTGCAAAAGGAATCCTTCATATTCTTTCATTTAGGGGTTTTCCCATCACCATTCTTCCATCGCATCCATTTAGAGTCTAGCCGGCAGTCCAAGCAATTTAAACCTCGGATGTTCATATCAACGCCACAACGAGGGCTTAGACAAGGAGATCCTCTATCACCATATTTATTTATTCTTTGTGCTGAGGTGCTTACACATATGCTAAATAAAGCAGAACGGGAAAAACAGTTTCAAGGAATCAAGATCAGTAACCGCAGTCCAGTGGTAACACATCTTCAATTCGCTGATGACTCTTTGTTTTTCACATTAGCAAATAAAAATCGGTTACTACTATCAATCAAATTTTGGGGGTATACGAGGATGTATCTGGTCAAGCTATTAATTTTCGTAAATCAGCCATTACTTTTGGGAGTAAAGTTTGTTGTGATGTTAAAACACGTATGAGAAACCTTTTCGGTATACATAATGATGGAGGGGATGGTACATACCTTGGGCTCCCGGAAAGTTTAGGTCGCCGAAAGACAGATATTTTTAAATTTATATCAGAAAAGGTGAAGCATAAAACGCAAAACTGGAACTCAAAATTTTTATCTCCTGGAGGCAAGGAGATTTTAATTAAATCCATTGCTTTAGCTCTCCCGGTTTATATCATGAACGTTTTTAAACTTCCAAAAGCAACTTGTGCAGAGATTAATAAACACTTGGCTAAATATTGGTTGAGTAACACTAACAGAGGCAAGGATATGCATTGGTATTCATGGAATAGACTAGCATATCCAAAAAATGAGGGCGGGTTAGGTTTTCGAAATATTGAATATTTTAATTTAGCTTTACTTGGAAAACAAGTTTGGCGTATTCTACAAAACCATGATTTTCTTATGGCGAAAATATTAAAATCGCGTTATTTTCCGGATACCAATATTCTCAATGCTAGACAAGGACTGGTTCCTTCTTATGTTTGGAAATCGATTTTATTAGGCCGGGACCTTCTAAGACAAGGAATGCGTTTACTATCGGCGATGGCAGCATGATTAGTGCATGGTATGATCCATGGCTTCCACTACACCCACCTCGACCACCCAGACCACGAGATGAGTCTTTATCACCTTGTATGTTGCACGATTGGTTTAATGCAATTAGCACTGGTTGGAATATAGAACGATTACATAGGGAAGTTCATGCAGATGATATTAATATTATTTTATCCATTAAACTCTGCACTAAAGCCAGGAAGGATGTTCTTGGCTGGCATTATACGAAGGAAGGCATCTACACAGTCAAGTCTGCATATTGGCTAGCCACTCACCTATCATCTAATCTTCAAGTTGTTCCTCCAGATGGCGATAGTACAATCAAACGTCAAGTCTGGAAAATGTGAACAGCTCCAAAACTAAAACATTTATTTTGGAAAATATTATCCAATACTCTAGCCACGGGACATCAACTATTTCACAAGCGCATTGTCCAACAACGTCAAATTTGCACTCGCTGCTGTCTTGCTGAAGAATCGATATACCATTTGTTTTTTAGTGTGTTTATGCCAAGATGATTTGGAGGGCATCTGGTATTCCTATTTCAACTTTTGCGGATGATAGTTTCACTCTGGAACAAAAGTTTCAAGCCATGATCTCTCTTCATACGTCACAACTGTCGGATTATTTTCAACAATTGTCATTATGGATACTCTGGCGTCTATGGAAAAGTCGTAACACCCTCCTTTTTCAGAAACGAACTTTGTCATTGCACACAACTTTGCGGTTAGGTATACATGATGTGAAGGAATGGTTAGACGCTTCAGAGTATCTTCAAACTAATACATCATCCGCTATGCCCATATCTCGAGGGATTCCAGATGTTGGCAGCGCCCGCCTCCTGGTTGGTTAAAATGCAACTACGATGGCTCATATTCTACTTAGAATCGAGCTTCTTCAGCGGGTTGGATTGTATGCAATGCTGATGGTCAAGGTAAAGGGCAGCTCCCAAACAATGCTTTGGAAAGTGAACTGCAAACCTTACTTTTTGCTATGCAATATTGTTGGAGTAAGGGGTATACAAGAGTGATTTTTGAAGGTGACAATAAATATCTTAATGATATTTGCTCAGGTCGTCTGCTCGATTTTAAGGTGCTCAACTAGACACGAGATGTTCATCTCTGGGCAAAGAAATTTCAGGATGCTCGATTTCAATGGATAGATAGAAAATATAATGGTCCAACTGATAAACTAGCTAAAACACCTATACCGAATAATAATGATTTCTATTCCTATTCTTCCATTTCGTATGTAATAGTAACAGNGTTGAAACTCATCATTTATTTCTAATTTTATATCTGATTTTTTTGTTTTCATAAAAATAAAATAAAACGAAATTAGGGAGTTCTTTTTGCTGAGACTTATAATAAAATCTGTGCAAGTCAATGAAGACCTATCTTTGGTAGTGTTACAAGTTTGTGTCGGTGATATTCGTATTTGGTCGAGCTATAGAGTCGGTGATATTCGTATTTGGCGAGCTATAGAGTATAGACGAGACTTTTTGTTATATAAATAATTGCTTTTTCATCCAGTGGAGGAGCCATGATTTTAAGTCAAAGGTGTCAAAAAAAAATTCATTAAAAATGTATAAATTTATTTTAAAAAAAAAATCTTACAAATAATCATCTAGGCTCACTCAGGTTCTGAAATTTTTTTATTACTGTTTCATTGTCACAGTATCAAGTATTGTTTTTTCAATAAAACAAACTAAACAGTTACTAAAAAAAGTATCATCAATACGATTACGCAAAACCGTCTTCACAATACTCATCGCAAAGAAACATCTTTCAACAGTTGCACTTGCAACACGTAAAATCAAAGATAGTTTCAAAAAGACGATAAACCAAAGGATGAGAAATATGTTTTTTGTCTCCACCATCACATGAGCAAGATCACTAATGCTTTTTAAACTAGTAACCAGTCGATGTAAAAGCATCATTCTCACCTTGTTTCTCAACTTGATCTCTGAATAAATAACAACAAAAGCAATAAGCTCTCTCAGTCTCCACACTATACTCTAACCAAGCACCATATTTGTTAAACCACTCTGGATTAAAACGTTGTAATACATTCGATATTGGTGTTTGTTTGAAATTATGACCCCGAGGTTGACAAGGTCCTCTCATTAAATACTTGCGGCGAACATCATCTCTTTGATTAGGATGATAGCTTAAAATATTTTTTCTCTTAGCTGGGTCCTAAGGCAAATCATCAAAATCGATGTTACTTAATGAAGTTTTTCTTTTCACAACAAATCGATCCATTTAAAGTTATTCTACCTACATAAACAAAACAAAAAACATAAAAAATATAATTATTTTAATTTAAAAATAATAAAATTTAATTAGTATTGAAAATTAAAATAATGATGTTGGATTAAAAGAAACACATTTATATTCTTTCAACAAAGTTATGACAAAAATTGATCAAACTTGATTATTATAAAATAATTTAAATTTTACCTTGAGAACAGAAATTAAACTTGAATTGTAGATGAACAAAAATAGAAAAAAAATAACGAAGAAAAGAAAAAAATGAAAGAGGTAATGGAGAAAAATAAAAAGATAAACAAACTATAAATACTAACTAGAGTTATAACATATTTTGTTAAAATAGAATTAATTTTTTTGACTTGCTATTTAAAAAAATGTAAAATTGATAGGAAAAAATATATAGTTTATTTAAAATTTTTGTTATTTAATATATATATATATATATATAAAACAAAAAATTGGAAACCATGGGTGTCAACTGACACCCCTCCCAATACTATACCTCCGCCACTGAGAAAATCTCGGATCATCTGAACTCACCTTTCCGATCCAAAATAAAAAATCCGGAAGATGTGTGTCATAAAATCTATAGTACGTGTACATTTACTATAGTTTCATATAAAGAAATGTGATAAAAAGTCATTTTCAACATTTATGTCATTAGTTCTCGATTTTTTATTTTCATCATGAGCTCTATACCAGAAGATGTTCATCGTATTTTCATACATCATAATCTTCAGTCTTCAACAGAAACTACACTATCTTTCTCCATTCTTCAGATCCTCATTTGTGCACGAAAATTTGCTTCAACATAAATTATGTTTTCTAACCAAATTCATAAATTGTGCCAATTTGTTAACAAATCAAACCAAACTTATTATTTTTTGTTTTACATACAATATATCATTTTAAATTTCCATCTAATCATATCATTTTATTTAGGGATAAAGTTTTGTACTTCAAATTTATTTGATGTATGGTTTTGAGAAATATTTTTAGCTCTTCCTATAAAAATTGTGATTCTGTAATTTATTGCATTTGCATGCAGTTCATTAGTAATTATTAAATATGACAAGAACATTATTTGAAAATTATGTGTTAATGAGTAGAATTGTTTAACCATTTGATTTACGAAATTAAATAAATTTATACATTAATATGATCTATCATATTTGATATATTCATTGTTGACATAATTCCTGTCAATTGATGCTGTAATTTATTTAACATTTAACCAAGGGATAATGAATTAGGTTGGATTACATTAAATCTTTTTGTTCAAATAATTGAAGCTTAAATTAATATATACAAATCTAAATTAAAAAAAAAAGTAATATATTTAAAAAACATAAAATATATATTTTATTATTATTTTTTGTTTGATTTATTTTAGGTCAAGAAAAACAAAAATAAGTAATATGTATCAGAATTTAATCAATTATCCGACACATGATCTGGTTAATTATAATTCATGAAATCACCCAAATTTTTTGTCTCTCAAGTAGTATTTTTTTCCGCAAAAGATATCATTCATCAAAGAAGAACGATTACAAGTATTTAAAATACATCTTTCGCCGTTAGACCATGCTTGGAAGTGATACATACTCGAAGACTGAATGAAATGAAAGCCAACACACAACTATATCATCGAAACCCCTACTAAAGAATTGAAAGCGAAACCAAACCGAACTAGATCGGCTTGTGTTTGGTTTTTAATATTTTTTTGCTTAGATTAATAACATTTGGGGAAAAAAAAACAAATCGACCTCAAACCCAACACCATAATTGAAACTCAAAACACTCCAAAAAAACGACTAAAAAGCAAGATGATCATCCAACTTTGGAAGAAATAGAACCAAACCAGAGAACCGGAGATCCCAATCTCAGAACCCCCAAAATCAAGTGAACCAATCCACATTATTATCAAAGCAAAAACTAATAAGATCTAGCCTCAAAATGAACTAAACACAAAAACAATGGGTACCCGAACCGAAGGAGACAAGCAATCTGAGACAGACGTTAGGCCATGGCTTCGTCGACACCAACAGCCCGGTGCCACCATCAAAACAGACCATTTTCAACCACAAGCAAAAGAAAAGAGGAGACTCAAGAAAGAAACAAGACAGCGCGGAGACACCAAAACTGAAGAACCAAACCGAGAACAGAGCCATCACAAGTACCTACAGAACGGATGCGCCACCACAGTCGACCGAAACCGCCAGTCCACTACAGATCTGAGGAGACACAACCTTTCCCCTTCCACACCAACGCTCGAATAACAAACACAGAAGGCAGATTCGGAAGAAAGCAAAGATAGACAAAAAAACATTAACAGAAACAAACGAAAACCAAGCCGCCATCGGAAAACGCCTCCGACTGCCAGGCAAGCTTGACTAGAAAATGAAGAAGCGGAGAGACTGGATAGAAAAAAATCTCTGACGTTACGAAAATAAGAGCCTTAATCTCTCAAGTAGTACTAGTCATTAGATCATTCAAAATAATTACTTAATTAGGTTTGTTACACATCAACCAACAACACTGTCGTTAGATTCATTGGTTTAGTCATTGAACTCATACAAAAACAAAAAAATCAAAACAATAGATACTTTACTTGGAAAATGTCTCTTAACACCCATTTTCAAAAGCACCACATTTTACGTTACTTATGGCATATACTTTGAAAAATGGACTATAGTGGAGGATAGAAATAAGACGAAACTGAAAAGCCAAGGAAGAGTAAACCTCCAACAGTTGCGACTGTGCGCTGTGAGATCCTTGAAGCTAACATGCTTCCTCCTACAACTGCTAATGATGTACACAATGTGTGTCCTATCGTTGCTCCGATGGCCACTCCTATAGCGTTCTTGTGTGTCGCCAACTTCACAAGAGACAAAACGTTAGAATAGTTTCTGCTAAAAGTATCATACAAACAATTTAAATCTTTAGAGACCAAAGTCATATAAGAGATGAAAAGTTGAGTTTTCTCTTACAGCTATTGTAGCGATCTGGCTACGGTCACCCCATTCAGCTAGAAAAGTTAAGATGAAGGACTGCGAAAGATATGCAAAGAGAAAGGTTATAGTCAAATTGATATAGTTTACGATAAGTAAATAGCATTTCTCCTTGAATCAAGATAGTTTTAGCTAGGCATAAATCCGATCTGAATCGCTTTTGGTTTAACCCCAAAAAAAATCCGATCCGGTTCGATAATAAATAAATTTCGGTCTCAGACTGAATACGAATCCAACAGAAATAATTTTGGATAACTGAATTAACTGAAATATATAAACTAATTTTAACCTAAACCGGTTAAATACTCTTCTTAATTTCATATTGTTTGGTTTTTTCATTAGTTCAGATTTGTATTATCGAAACTAACCTCAGATAAATTCGGGGTTTTTTCAGTTTTGGATTATAAATATTTTTACAAAACCGAAACATTTCAGGTTGTGTTCGGATTCTAAAATCTCTTGTTCAAATAATTCAAAAACTGAACCGAAAATGAATCCGAATGCCTAGACCTACTTTTAGCAGTAAACAACACAGTCGAAATCATCAATGTTCCCAATAGAAATATACCTCGAGAAATATTGGAGTACAAAATCTTGAGAAAAAGCGACGGAAAGGTGTCTTCCCTTGACCTGACTCAAGCTTCTCTTCAACCTTTTACCAAATATAATGAAATGTCAATCAACTTCAAATACTAATAACTAATAAGAACATTAGTCACAATATATTTTAATAAAGAAGAAGTAAACAACTGGTAAACACAAGTAGTAGCTTAAGAACCACATACTTCCTCCATTTCCTTTTTCTGATTTGACTTTGAATCAGTAGATCTCCAAGCAATGTAGAGTAGTCGCAACCCAAAAAATGCGTAGAGAACTGCATAATATAAAGATCATTCAAGTAAGACTCAATACAAATGAAAAAAAAAAACAATCAAGTGCAACAATAACAAGAATAACACAGAAATGTTTACTACAGTATGTTTAGTAATAAACATATCATACACTAGAAGTTGCAGTTTTAAGCATAATCTTTCAAAACCGAAAAAAAAGGAACATTGACACAGCGGCACACATATGAGAGTTGTTGTTGCCAAGAGAATTAAACTTCAGAGCCAAGAAACAAGAGACTTTGACACAATACCTGTAGCGGCGCTGTTGGTGTGTTTCCTTGATATCAAGTTAGGTACTATCCTACCAAGTCCAGTCGAAAGTATCTAAAAGTCCGCCAAAAAATCGTAAACTTAGACATAAAACAATCATAAGAAACTAAGATTAACAAACACATAATGAATACTTACAGTCATAACAAACAAAGCTGAAAGAGCACCAGATAATACAGTAGCTTTAGGATGTCTCATAGCCATTAAAGCCGCTATTATAAATGTTTCATCACCAATCTAACATAAGATAAAGATTAAGCACTCATAAGTTTCTGAAACTAAGTTTGAACACCATTATTATCAATACATAGCCATGAGCCATGAGCCATGAACTAACCTCAGTCACAAGTATCATAGAGAAACTTGAAAGCAATGCATCAAATACACTAGGACCAATTGAATCAAGATCAAGGTTTAAACCAATATTATCTCCTCCAGCAGCATCATCACCAATCTATAATCAAACAAATATTCAGATTCGGATTCGTATCTAAAATGATTCTGATTCGATCGAGTTTGAATTTTACCATTCCACGACGACCAAGTTGTTTCACAGATCCTTGTGATTCTTGTTTCTCATTATCAACTCCCGAATCCTAAAAACATAATTAAATCAATTTGAAAAAGGAAAAACGAATCTGAATATTGTATATATACCTGAGCTGAGATGGTGGAAACGAAAATGAAGTAGATGATGGTAGCGATGAGGACTAGTCGGGTTGGGTTTGAAATCAAACCCATGAGTAAAGCAGATCTGATTTCGCGAAGAAGAAGATGATAATCTCTTTGAATTTTTCTTGAGGAAAAAAAAAACAAATCTGAGAAAATTGAAGATCCTTACGATTTAGAAATGCATTGGAAGAAGAAAGGGTGAGCTTGAGAAGCGTGTGACTTGTGCGGATTTGAAGCTGTAATGGAATTCACACGGTTTTTCATTTTGTAAAATATTTTTTATTTATTATAATTTAAGTTTGCTATATTTATTTATTTTATGAATTATGATCTATATTGGATAAAATAAATATAAGTATATAATGTATTTTTGTCGGCAACGCAATAATACAGATCCGGATGCATTTTCAAAATTTGGATTCAGGTTTTGTAATATCCTTACTAATTAAAATTTGAATCTAAGAACTTTTTGTTATATAAAATAGATTTAGATATTTGGAAGGAATATCCAAAAATTAGGATTAGATATCCAAGATTAAAACTATATAGTTAGAAATTTAGAATTTTTTTTAAAAATTTTGATCGGATATGAATATCTAACTCAATAATATTATTATTTGCATTTAGTTCTAATGGATACGTTATTCTACTATCCGAATCCGAATCCGAATCCAAATCCAATCCGTTGGATATGTATAGGTCACCACTACGATATATAAAGTTATTTTCTCACATTTTTTTTTTTTGGTCAAATCATATATTTTATTGATTTTCAATTTAACACACTTTGACCACATGTTTGGGTGATTAATAATGAAATTTTTTTAAAAAAACACCTTTTTGTTGAAAAAAGTTCTGTTAAAAAATCATTAATTTTTTTTACAAGATTAAACATAAATGTTATACAAGTCAAACTCATAACCTCGTAATCAAACATGCCGATATCCTCGTAATAAACTAGCCGATTGTTGAAAAAGAAATATTTGTTGTAGAATCATCTTAAATAGAAATTATTTTCACATTCATAATAAATATATAATAATAATGATGTAATAAACAACAAAAAATAAATTGATTAATAACTATATACTATTAATAATATATTTGTTTGATTAATAAACACCACCTACCTTATGGTGCGGTGAACTAATTAAAATGTACCGATATATATATTACTGGTGGATATGGATTAGTTCCATACAATATAGTTAACAACATGGATATGGATTTGCATGTCAAGTTCCTTTTCTATTGACGTCAGTTTCCGGTAAGCCAGCAGGTTCGTTTATTTAGGCGCTAGTCTGCCCTAAACCGCTTGTTAAGTTTTATAAAAATCAATGTTTGTAGGCAGACAGTTAGATTGGGGGAATTATGAGGTTACTAGGCGGATTTAATAAATCTTTTATGTTTTTTTTTTTTGAATTTTAAAAAGTGTTATCTATTTAGATAAAATTTAAAATCAAAAAAGTAATGTGTTTATTAAAATTTGAGAACTTTTAGAATTTTAAAGTAATAAAGTACATATTTTGAGAATCTTTAGATATTCTATTAAAATAATGAATTATGTTATAATATTTATAATTCATTTTTAATATATATATATATATAGTTTTATTCTAAAATGTTTTAAATGATATATATGAAAATTGCCTAGGCTCCAAGTAGATGTGAATGATACTAGGCAGAGGGTCACCACCAAGTTAGCCTCAAGGGTTTCTTGAACATTGGTTGTTTGTATATAAAATAACACCTTTTCTTTATTCAAGAGATTCCAAGGAGACAATGAGAAATTCAAAGAATACCTAATAGAGAATGTTAAGGGTATTCTGGCCTTGTATGAAGCCGCACACTTGGGTACGAAAAAAGATTATGTAATGGAAGAAGCATTGAGTTTTGCGAAGACCAACTTAGAATCATTGTCTGCAAATGGGACGTTGTTATCTCACATTTTAACGTGCATACAAAACTCCCTTGTTCTATCCCAACACCAAAACATGGAGATTGTAGTCGCAATGGGATTTATACCATTCCATGAACAAGAAGATGATCATGATGAAATGCTACTCAGGTTTTCTAAACTCAATTTCAATTTACTACAACTCCATTATCTTCAAGAACTCAAAGTTGTCTGAAAGTATATATCCCCTCAATGACTAATATATCTGCGTATAGTAACCTATAAACCTTATAATAATTTACAAATTCTTTGGATGCAAGGTGGTACAAGGACCTAGATCTTGCATCAAAGTTGCCACCTTACTTTAGAGACAGACTTGTCAAGTGTTATTTCTATATGGTAGCAATGTTCTTAGAGCCACAATTCTCACGTGGGAGGATTACACTGACTAAGTTCTTCTTTGTTATACTTATTCTTGATGACACTTATGATAGATATGCGTCTCTTCGGGAGGTGGAGAGCTTGACAAACGCTTTTGAAAGGTACACTATATATGTTAAGTTATGGGCTTCCAACTCAAAACCAATTAACAATAAGTAGATTAGCCCATAATCTTTATATGTTAGTAAGATCTCATGTCCAATCTCCGATGTGCGATATTTATCCCTAATAATGATGAAGATGAATGAATTTATTTATGATGAAAATGTTGATGTAGGTGGACTCCTGGTGATGATATGCCAAAGTATCTGAAAGAGTTGTGCAATATTATTTTTAATTTCTTTGAAGAGTATGGAAGAGAAGTGAGGCCAGAAGTAAAAATTTATTATGTGAAAGAAACAATAGAAGAAGAGGTAAAAATATTTCTCAATCACAATATTAATATATATACAAAGGTAAAATCTCATATAAAATTTCTTAAACCTTCAAAAGTATTTGACTCTCATTTTCAATTCCGAAAGTGAAACTTTTGCTAGTTTAAAGTGGTATTCCGGTTCACATCAATCTCTTTATCATCTGAAGTGTCGATGCGAACCACAATGCCATTTTGACGGATTAATCTAGGAAAATTTTCACTTTCGAGGTTTGAAATGTAAATGAAAAAAAACTTTGAAGGTTTAAAGTGAAAGTGCTTGCCACTTTATAAGTTTTTATGGTTTTATGGTAACTGATATAAATTGGTTGTAGCTTAAGAGACTTGTGAGAGCCAACCATGACCTTGCCAAATGGGCATTAGTAGGACACATACCTAATTTTGAGGAATATATGGAGGTTGGTGAGGTTGAAATTACAGTGTATGCTTTATTGATGGGTTTGGGAGATGTTGCTAAAGAAGAAGCTTACCAGTGGCTAAAATCTAGACCCAAACTCATTGAAGCTTCATGTACAAGGTCACGTCTACTAAATGACACTGCTGGCTATGAGGTAAAAACATATGCATGTATCGTTTTATTATATTATATTATTATTATGAGATTCTTTAGCCATAATATTAACCACATATTATTTTCTGTTTTGTTTGGCTTTGATAAAATAATTAAAAAATACATATATATATGGTTTTATTACTGTGAAAATACTTATTAATTTTTGTTAACAAGGTGACATTCCCTATATTAATTTTTGTTCATGTCTTGATTAGGATGATTTGAGAAGAGGATATGTAACTACTGCGATCAAATGTTATATGAAGCAATATGGTGCAACCGAAACAGAAGCCATTAGAGAGCTCCGTAAAATGGTCGTTGACGCCGATAAGACACTAAACAAAGAGTTTTTGAATACAACTGACCTGCCAATTCTGGTTCGGAAGATAGTTATTAACTGCAACTGCACTGCAAACATCACTTACAATATTGCTGTCAATGATCAATTCACCATTCCCGAAGGAAAATCATGAAGTATTATATCCCTTGTTTGTTTTTCAACCGGTTTAGTCTTTAAAAACCTTTGACTCGCACTTCTCATCATGGATCTCACATCCTCCAAACTTGGCTTAAGAGACTGTTCGTTAGCCAAATCTGATTGCCTAAGGGGGGG
>KE158370.1:41385-54515 GCA_000411055.1 Leavenworthia alabamica | reverse complement strand
TTAACCGAACAAACCGAACCGAAAGGTGAATTTTCAGATTTATTCGGTTTATTTTGGTTAATCGGATTGAATTCGGAAATATTTTTTTACCCAAAACCGAACCGAACAAACCGATTTTTTTTTCGGTTTTACTTTGGAACTGGTTTTTGAAAACCGAATAAACCGAAAAACCAAAAAAACCGAACCGTTTATACTGAATAAACCGAATGCATGAGCACCAGAGGGTTTATGTCAATCATCATTTGCGGTTTAAAACATGCCTCTATTCTTCCATTGATGTGAAGATTATTAAAAAAAACTGTACTTTTCGGACTTAATTAGACAATTGCAAGAAACATTAAGAACACCGATGAGTTTATATAAACAAATTTATGGTTTGACCAACATGTCAATGTCATCATCGTTGGCAGATTCTCTTAAAGAACATCAACATGTTAGACAAATTTATAAAGTTGTTTATATAAATCCATAAGTGTTTGTAGTGTAGCTTGCACTTGTCGCATTGGGTCCATAAGATACGAATTTTTGGATTTATCAATGAAAGAATCATGGCATGTTTCTTTGTGCGTTGAATTGTAAATGTTTTATATTTCAGAAACTTGAATTTTTATTAGATTTCTTTTTAATTCTTACAAGTAAATAAAAAAAAGAAACTATTCCAAAAACTATCTTTGGAATAAACATTTATACACTCAAGTAAATGTCTTCAAACAACAACAGTAAAACACTTAGTTATGTAATATATTTTTTTTTATAAATTTGTGTACAAAAGTGAATTCTTGCATTTGTTTAAGGATCTTCAACAGAGAAATCTGGCTCAGGAGGTTTTTGAAACTTCACCAATTCTTTAGTTGGCGGTGCAGACAATGCCGATTTCTTCGCAGACCGGTTCTTGTGAACACTCCGCATTGCATTCGTCGCAAACTTTGAAGCCAAGAACGTCGCTCTGATGCTATACGGGCTTCCTCCGGCAATGACTGATCCCGTCTCTTCATCATCTTCTTCTTCTTCTTCCTCTTCTTTTCGAAGTTGCTCCAACTTCTTCCGCTTCATGTACCGTCTCCATGCGGCTTGAATAAAACAAGCTGCCCAAGTCCTCCATCGTTGCGAATAGAATCTAAAAGTATGTTGCACTTGTCTGCTATGTAGTCTCCTAAACTGACTCGCCACGAATTTCAACTCGTCTGCCATTAAAGCGAACGCTTCAACTTCGGTTAAAGCCTTTACGGTTCTTGTAGATGACGGTAAGTTAGATCCCGATTTGGGATCTAACGCCCACGTCAAAAGCTCGTCACCGCAGAAATCTCCTTCTTTAAGAACACTCTTGTTAAAAAATCCGCTTCTACCGCCATCCGTGGTTACACTATCGAGCCTACCGCGGATTATGAAGAGCATTTCGTTTACAGGATCTCCTTCGCGAACCAAGAAAGATTTCTCGGTGTATAAACACGGCTTAAGTCTCTCGCAGATCGCATCTAACAACCTCTCATCCATATTCTCAAACAAAGGAACCTAATAAAAATGAATTCAAAGATTATGATCATGGAGTGAGTTAAAGAAGACAAAGACAAGAAACTACTTACTCTTCGGACTAAAGCAAGACAAAGATGACGTTTGATGTCTCTTCTAAGATCCTTTGGAAGGTTCTGAACAAGATTCTCTTCATCAACACCACGAGTTTCTAACCATTTATATTGATCATATCGTCTGACTCGTTCTCGTAGTTCAGGTGGAAGCATACGATGATGCATCCATTGTTCTGAGTCACGTCTTTTCACTCGCATTTCTTCTAAACGGATTGTGAGTGATTGAAGATATGTCTGTTACAAAATATATATCATATCATTTCCATTAGGTCTTGGTATCTGGTCGGTTCAGTTCAGATCAGAAATTTCAGTGTTTCGGTATTTAAAATTTATAGTTTTGTTTGGTTCGGTTTGTTTTTTTCGGTTCAGTTTTGGGTATAAAAAAGTATTTTGACCGGATTTTATGTTTTATGTTGATTCGGTTTAAGGGTAAAAATAACAGTTTATTTCAGTTTTTTCGATTTATTTAGGTTATTTTGGTTTGTTTGGTTCGGTTTAAAATAAAAAATAAACCTATAAAAATCATTTCAATAAGAAAAAACATAAAAATTTCCATTAAACCTTGGCATTCGGTCGATTCAGTTTGATTCAGAAATTTCGGTGTTTTGGAGTTTGATTTTCATAAAATTCCTGATCAGATTAAAATTTATAGTTCGGTTTGGTTCATTTTATTTTGTTTCGGTTTCGGTTCAGTTTTTGGGTATAGAAATATTTAGATCGGTTTTTATTTTGATGTTGGTTCAGTTTTAGGTAAAAATAATGGTTTATTTCAATTTTTTGGTTTATTTGGGTTACTTTTGTTTATTCAATTCGGTTTAGAATAAAAATAAATAAATAAACATATAAAAAATCATTTAAATAGAAGAAAACTGAAAAACTAAAAAATAAAAGATAAAATAATAAATTTTGGTTCATTCGGTTTTCTTAGTTTGGTTCGGTTTTTACTGAAAACCGAACTCAATAAAATTTTCTATCGATCAGTTTAAGAAAAAATTTCGGTTAGGTTCAACTTTTTTTTTTTCCAGTTTGGTAAATTCAGTTCAGTTATTTTACTCATCATCAAAAATCAAAAAACATAAAAAAAAAAACAGAACAAACTCTTTTGTTACCTGCATATTTCCAATGAGAAGAGCAAAGAGAAGAAGTCCAGCAATAGCTAGTGTTATAGAGAATATAACTTCACCTGGATATGTACTTGTTTCCAGTCCTTGACCAAGTGTACTACAAAATCAAAATCCCACATTACTTAAACCGAAACCGATTTATACGACTAATAAGCTTTTGCATATTACCTAAGATTCTGAAGTCCCCACCACAAACAAAAGAAGTACTTTGAGATAAAGTTCTTAGATGAGACAATACCAGAAGATAAAGCTCTTTGATAAATACCAAAATCAAAAGGAGCTTCTTCATCTTCCGTAACATTAACCGGACATTTTTGTCCAAGAACCGAATCTTTAATATTGTCCCAAACAACATAATCTTTCATGTTTTCATTACCACAAAACAAGAAGTTTCTATTACAGTTCTCGTTATTGTTACAAGCTTCACTCCAACAATCGTTGTTACGTTCTAAGGCGAGTAAATACCATAAAGCTCCAACAATCTACATATATACATAAACTTTATAAGAACAAATCGGTTCAACGACACGTAAAAAAAAAAAGAAATAGAATGGTACTTACATGACTAGCAAGCATGTAAAGTAGTAAGTAATAAGCTGCACCAGCCCAAGCAGTTTCGGCGAAAACACCGGCTGTTCTCTTTAGTTCTGAACTCAACGGATACATACGAAGAAACCGTGGGATATATTGAACTAACACGATATATCGAAGTGCTTGTTTTGTTGCTAATACATTTGCACCTCTAGAAGTGTAGAGGAATCTCCAAACTATAATCTATAAGAAAAACATGATTAAATAACGAAATCTGATTGATTTTTTCGGAGTTGTTGTTATACCTGTGGAACCGGAAGCACGGAAAGTAAATCAATGATGAAGTATTGTTGTAGATACCGTTTAGCTATCCGTGTAGGATCAATCACAAGCTCACCTCGACCAAAAACCCGTGAAGAAGGAGCAACATAAGCTGTTCTAAACCTTAAAGCCATGTGAAAGAGATAAAAAGAATCTATAACTGTTCTTAATGTAGTAGCTATAATTGCTAGTTTCCGATCTATACCGACACATTTCGCTTTATCATTAACAAAGGGAAGATATAAGAAGAGTGGATCAACGGAAACAGCGACAATACACGAAGCAACAAATAACTTATTGCAGAGTAATAGAAACTTGTCTTGTGGATCAAATATTTTCTTCTCTGATACTTTAAGATCTTCAGGAAACACGGCACGAGAAACACCGAGTCCTATTGATTTACCTATAGACCAAAGTCCTTTCTTTAATTGTCCAGATGATGTTTTACTTCCTTGAGTTAAGTGTTTTGGTCTTTGTATATTCAATGTACATTTGTTTAAACCAGTAATATCAGAGCTTTGTGAGATTCTTGAATCCATACTATTCAACCTATTTATAAATTCAATACTTAGTTTTCATAAGATATAATTTGATTAATTTAAATCATTTCAAACCTTATAAATTTCTCATGTTGACCATTGATGACTTGAGATTTGACTCCTTTTGAACCACAAGTATCAAACATAATCTTTAACTCATGAATCTCAAAACCTGTAAGAACAGAGTTATTAGTAAAACCTAATTGGAAAAAAGATTTTTTTTTATAAATCAAGAGGTTTGATTGTGAAATTAGGTTAATTGAGTTACTTAAATTGGATTTGGATTCAATAATGAAAGGAGAAATTTAAAACCCAGAAATCAAAATCAAAACTTTAGCTACACAAAAATGGATTTAACACAGTTCTATAGATTAGATAAAATTGAATTCAACATCGAATAAATTGAAAACTGTAATCAAGTTTAGCAACTGACGAATAGATCAAGAAGAAGAAGAAGAAGTTACAGTCGAATCTGACGGCGCTGAAGAAGAAGAGCAAGTTTGTGAAATAAACGGACAGAGAAGAGAAAGAGAGAAGAAAGTGAATGTGTCTTTGTCTTAAAATTGACTTTTTTCTTCGTGCTGTCCAGGTCGGGCCCCACCCGTTTCCTTTGCTGTCTTTTTTTTTTGTCATTTAAATGTAAATACTAAATAACCAAATATATATACAAATATATTATTTTTCCACTTTCTTTTCTTTTTAAAATTTTGATTTACATAATCCAATTTCAGAGTTGGATCTGAAAATTTGAAGACTCTAGAAAATATAAAAACTATAACAAAAGGAATTAAAAATAAACATAACTTTAAATATATATATATAAATTTATTAACAAAATAANAAATTTAAATAATAAAATAAATATTTTTAATTTTTTGATATTAATTATAGAGTTTAAACTTTTTAAATTTAATTATTATTTTATTATATAAAAATTAAATAAGTGACTAATATGATAAAGGGTAATTAGATCTATATTGAGAAAATCAGAAAAATAGTTACATAAAGACATGAATCTTGTTCACAGCCTAGGGATAAAGTCTGGATTCATGAATATGTTCATAGATGAGAGTAAATGGATTCTAAAATCTCTAGATTTGCCGATTAATCCTTCATTTAACCATGATTACTTTTTTTTATATTTATTAATTCTAAAAATATTATATATATAATACATATTGACTTCCATTACATGTAGATATATAACACAACATATTTATTTTAATGCTAAACTAAATAATATAATATATAATCAATTTAATAAAATTATTTTTTATTAATAAACTAAAAATATTACAAAACAAATCTCCGATTAATCTTTAATTAATTTTTAAGGTTCTATCGTCTAACGAAATTTAAAACACGGATTTTTATCAATATTTTTCATGCATATTTCTAGATCATGATATTTATTTATTGAAAAAATCAGCAATTAATGTATAATTGAATATTATATACGATAATGATATCTTCATTAAAATTTGTATATATCTTTATTATTTTACTGTAAATTACATTCCAAATCAGAAGATGAAAAGTATAACATAAAGTTCCAAAATAAATATCAAATTACAGAAGCATCACGCCAGTGACAACATTTGTTACAACATTTGATACAATTATCACGAGCAATGCGGTTGGCTTTGTCATCACATGTTCCAGAGCAAATATAATAACACATCCTAGGGTTCCAGTTCAATCCATATTTCCCTGTAAATATCATTCATCATAAGTTATAAAAACAAATGTAGAATTATAAGTTGGTAACTATAGATTTCAAAATTAGTTTTATCTTTTAAGATCGGACAAATGGGTTAATTAGATTAAACGGATTAGACTATTCGGTAATAAATTATAAAATTCAGCAAAAATAAATTTCGGATAATGGTTTAATCAGATCGGATCCATACAAAAATTTTCGCATTAATCAGATCAAATAAATTTATTTATTCGATTTATTTTATCAAAATAATATAATTTTAATTCAAAAATCAAATTTTAATCTAAATAATCTGAACAAACCGAATAAAATGAATAAATTAATTATTTTAAATTAATCCGATTAATTCGAATCTGATCTTTTTCGGTTTCGACCGAGCCGATTATAGAAGATGAATTATACTTACTTGTGTTAGAATATTGGAAAGATGGAGAAGAATCAGAAAAATCCACATTGTTAACGTTTTTGCATTGTAACTTGCAATCTACTTTTCCAGACAACTTTAGAGTCTTTGCTCTCACACCAATTATTAACAAAGCCATAAAAACCATTGTTATCATTTTCATATTCAACATTTTTTTTTTGATTTTTTGTTTTTTTTGTGTGTGTGCAGAGATTTATCAACTTCGGATTCAATATATATAGTTAAACCTTTAAAGTATCTCATGATTGTTTGATAAATTTTAAAATAAAATTCAACCAAACATAAAAAAAAGAGTCAAAATATTTATGACAAATGTTTATATTTGTAAAGATATAACATACTTTCACATTTTAAAATGATTATTTTAAAAGTAATTAATATGTATATCTATATATATTATTTGACCAATGTTGGAAATCAAATCACTTTTAAGTTATTAGTTAATTACAAAACATGCTATTAATATATTTTTATATTTATTATTATTAAATATCTTTCAAAAATATATCTTAACAATATCTTACAAATATCTCACAAAATAAAAACATTATTTATCTCTTACAACTATATTTCAAATATCTCACAAAATCGAATCAATAGTTACTACTTACAATCATAATATCTTAACTATAGATATCTTAACTAATTACTTCATTTCTTTAAATATTTTAATCACTAAAATCATAATATTTTTTATTTTTTATTTGGTTATATAATTTATAAATAATTAATTTATCATACCGTTTTAATAATGAATTATATAGTATTTCTGCATGTATTATGATATCATAAAAATAGTATAACAGAAAAATTATGTTTAACTATATATATATAAAAGAAATGAAAATACAAATAAATTGATAGCATAAACTTAGAACATGCTATCTTCTTTATACATATTTTCTTATAAATTATTTTAATGTTAAATTTAAAAAATTAGCTATAAAAGTTTGAAAAGAATTTGTTTACTAAATAATTGTAAATATATTTTGTTTCTATTTTTAAAAAATTACTAAACTTCCACTATATTCAAGCATGAATATTCCATATATTTTGGGATACTAAGAATTTTTGTTTAAACAAAATATTTAGGCAGATTAAAAAAATATATGATGACGTGTGTTGATAACTTAGTATGAATAATCCATATATTTTGGGATATTAAGATATTTCTTTTTAAACAAAACTTAGATTTTAAAAATGAATATGATCATTGATATTTTCCAATAACTAATTCAAATTTTTTTTTTCATAGCTTAAATGCATGATGTAGAGAAAATCTTAAATTTTAAAAAATTTTAAATAATCATTTTAAAAATCTTACCAAGCACATAAATCTAATTTAGTTTTCAATATTTTGTTATAAATAAAAAAAGATTTTTTTTCAAATTTACTTTCACTATTACGATTATACATAAAAAATATTTGTTACAAAAACAAATCTTAACAAAAAATAATATTTGTTATATTTAGTTTAATTGGTTTTAAAAAAAAAACATTTTTATATAATTATTTAGAAGTTGTATCTCCCTATAAACAGTAAATTGAAGAAAAAAAAGAAATGAAAGCATATATGACAATAAATTGGAGATATCGATATGCATTACTAGGTTTGGGTATTTGGTTGGTTTGGTTCGGGTCAAACTTTGATGTTTCGGTTTTAAAAAAAAATCTGATCGGTTTGGAGCTTGTAATTCGGTTTTGTTCAGTTCAGTTCAGTTCTGTTTTAGGGTAAAATAACGGAAAAATAAAACTGATTTATTTGTATTATTTCTGTTTTATCGGTTCAGTTCTACTCGGTTCAAGTTAAGAAAGTAAAAAAAAATTGGTTTGTTCAGTTGTCTTGGGGTTCAGAGTGAAAATCGAACTCAATAAAAACTTTCTACCCATCGGTTTAAAAAAAAAACTTCAGTTCTGTTTGCTCTATTTTTTCTTCTGGTTAGGTCCGGTTTGGCAAGTTCAATTCGATTTTTTTTGTCCTTGGCTATGCATTATGAAAGATTAGAAGCTGTGTTCTGTATGTGTGGTAGCACAAAACGATCTCAGACATATCTTACAACTTTATCATCAAACACTTCAAGCCAGGTAAAAACTAAAGAGAAGAGCAATATGGTTTTGTTTAAAAACTGTGGAGATTCCGAGTATTCAATGTCGCTGATATACAAGGAACTCATTGCCTATGGTCTTACGGATTTGGATATTTTGGTAAACCATAAAAATAGTTTCAACTAAAGTAGATTTTGTATACTTTAACCACATTCTCTTGATGCAGCGGCGAAACCGATGCGGTGGTTCTAGTGACTGCGACACGACTTGCCCTCAACAAACTCAATCTTCGGGCTTAAAACTCGCTGGTACCCTTAGGTACTCCAGAGACAAGCGGGTCACGAAATGCCGGTGTTGTAACCACACCGTGCTCTCATTCTTCTAAGTTCGTTCTTGGCCGGCAAAGAGCTTCCCTGATCTTATTTGTTACACACAAAAAAAAAAAAAGAGAAAGCTCCCTGCAAAACCCTAGTAAACTTGATATTCGAGTAAATTTTTTTTTATGGTCTATTACATCATTAGTATTACATATTTTTTAAAGCTATTAAATCTGATTCCCTTAAGAGTTAAAGTACAAAGCCTCTTTGCTTCTTCATTGTGATTGATATACAAAAAAAAGCCGACTTCTCATACCCGAAAGACGAATGCGATTAACAAAAACATCTTCTTATTACTTCATTCCTTCACTAAGACCTGGTGGCATGCCTAAGCTCTGTGCAAGGTCACTCATTCTCTCTTTCATAGCCTGTAAAATTTTATATTAAGAAGAAATTAAAAAAAAACTAGTTGAGTTGTAGCATTGTGTTAATATTGATTTGCAATAGCTTTACCACAACACTCTTGGTGTGTGCTTCTTTGTATGCTTCTGTGACAAGTAGTGATAGTTTCTGCCAATGGAGAAAAAAACATAGAAAACATAAGTAAACCATTCTTATTAAGACCAAGGGAAACTAATGAAATAGATTTGCATACGGCTGGACATTCGAGTTCGGGTTTTGTTTGGGTTTTGGATAACCGATTTGAGACATTAAAAACTGAATATTAACCGATTTAATTCGGTTCTGTTTTGCAAAAAAAAAAAGAATTATTCAATATAGAAACCTAATTCAAAAAACCGAAACCAAAACCCAAAAACCTGAGAAAAACTCCAAAAAAAATTAAAAAACTGAATAACAAAAAAAAACAAAAAACTTCCGGAAAAACTAAACCGAAAAATTAAAACACAAAAAAATCCAAAAACCCCTTATATAATACAATTTATTTCAGGTAAATCAAAACCCAAAAATATCTAACCCATAAACCGTTCAATTTTAACACCTAAACCGGTCGGTTTCAGTTCGATTTTTTCAGATCGGATATCAGGTTTCGGATTCCGATTTATACCCACCACTACATTGACACAAAACATCAAAATGGTTTCATATGAAATTTATATATATATATAAGAACAAAAACAAATATGTATGAGACTAAGTGATAACAAGAAAATGAAGGACTAAGAGAATCAAATTCTTATACTCACTTCTGAACCTAATTCCATTGCTGCCTCAGTTATATCAGTACGAATTGGTTGTTGATTACCAGATAATGTAACCTAACACAAATTCAAAACATAACTCAAATAAGAACAACACAACATATGATGATGATGATGATGATGATGATGAAGACAAGTTCTTGATGTGTACACTGACCTTAACAAGCTCACCTTCACAATAACCATCAAACTCCGCTCTACGAAAACAGAACAAAAACTCAAGATACTTCAAAATCTTACGAGTTAAATGCGAAGAAGACTTACGCAGCTAACTCTTTTTGAACTCGAACAGCTTCAACTTGAACAACCATTTGAGCTTTCTTAACAGTTTCATACATATTCTGCATATTACCAAATATTCCTGCCTACAAAACAAAAACCTAATAAGTCCAAAAACCTAATTTTCCAGGGCCGACGTTCTAAATCCACACCAGAACTATGTTATATGACTAAAACCATACAATTAAGATCTCCTTTAAAACCCACACACAACATGTAAGTTCAATAACTAAACTAAAATTTGTCATAATGTTAACCTTTGATTGTCCATCTTCACTATTATTATCTTTGTTTCCACCGCCGACTAACCCGTTAACCCGAAGAGACTTATAACCATTATTTTTATAGTTCTTCTGATTTAACCATGCCTTAGGTGAATTCAACTTCACATTTCCTAGAAACAAAAAACTCAATTAATAAATATATACTCAAAATCCAATGTTTATGAATCTAAACTGAGAGAAGTAAGGATTTAAGAGAAGAGTGACCATAGGAGAAAGGAGATAGTAAAGATTTGGTGAAATCAGTGGTTGTTGTTGTCGACGCCATGGTTTTACTCTTCAAAGAGATATTTTATTAGACAAAAGGGTCGAGTTTATAAAAAAAAAAACCGGAAGATATTTTTTTTTTGTAGCTTCTGTCTTTGTTGTAAGACTTAACCAATGATCTGTTGCCACGTCACTTTGTACTTTTTAGTTTAGATTGTATTTTTGGTCAAAATTTTATATTTATTTTTATGTATTTTGGTTTGCTTGAAATTTAATAAATTCAGATTTAATAAATATGATAATATCCTAACCAAATTTTACTCAAAAATGTTTTGATTTTTATAAGTACTATTTTTAATACCGAAATTGAATCCAATCCAAAAAGTTTCGATATCTATGTGAATACAAAAATTTATTTATCCAAAAAAATTAAATCAGATCGGATATTACTCTAATTCAAACCGTACCCCAATGTTTAGGTCTAGAGGTGGCAAATGAGCAATTGCCAAAGACTTAATATTTTTTTTAGTATTTTAGGATCTAAAATATTTTACCATTTTAGGAATCCAAATAGTTATTTCAATATTTTAGGAGTACAAAAAAAATATTTTTGTTAAAATGAAGAAAACAAAATTTTTTGTTTTGTATAAAAGCGCCCAAAAACTTTTGGGTGATATTTTTGCTAAACTAGCTTTGATTTATATTTGGTTTTTCGATGTCTTCTATTTATCTCCAAACCAAAACAAATTACTTTTTACTTTTGAAAAAGATTAATAGAGAATTTTAGTATTTCAATACTTTGATTTTTGACCAAAACAACATTAGTCTAGAGATTTGCACTAATATTACATATTATATAATTTTAATGTACATTAATATTTAAATCTAAATCTAGATAATGTATATTTTCTTATGCCATTAAAAATATCTTCTTATTAAGATTTATGAATTTCCTTTTGAAAAATATATTTTTCTAAAATAAATTAAGTTATTGCAATATTGTTTTGGTCTAAATTTTTTTCAATAAAGCTAAAACTAATGAATTAATATTGAGATGGCATATCCCTTTTCAAATAACATATAGGGGATCAAATTTTTATCAAAAATTCTTTGTCAGTAAATAAATATCAATGAATTCTTAATTATTTAAATAGAAAAAATATATTATATATTTAAAAATAATAAAACATATAAAAATTATTCTAATAGAGGAACTAAAGATTCAACACAACATGTATACCTTTTATTATAATGTTCCTTTTCTAAACATTTTCCTTATAATAATTTTATTGTTCTAAAAAGTCGATTTAAATTAGTCTTTTCATCCCTTTATCCAAACATTTTTCTCTTTTTTGAGTCCATGTTTGCCAATACCAGGCCATTTATAGAACTGTCTTTCTAAATAGATCCCATCTTCTCTAGCATACCAAGACCAATGACCTAACAGTTTAAATGCTCGTATTTCCATACGGGTTTTATAATCAGGTCCTTGTTTCAAGGTACAATAGAAACGAGTCTGACCACCTATTCTTGCAGCAAACACTTTAACATACAACTTTCCGACTGGTATTTCTTCTATAGCAAACCTGTTCTCTTTGGAGAAACAACTTACCGACAGAAGTTTATTACCAGTAAGTTCGTTCTTGATAGTGAATTGGTCTTTTCTCGCGCCCACATGGCTAAGCATTGAAAAATTAAAACAGAAAAGGAAAACTAAAAGATATTTCATTTTTTCTTATTGAAAATAAGAAAAAAAAATTAGTGTTTAGAATTTTAGATTTTCTATAATGTTAATCTACATTTATAGTTTCTTGTTTCTCTATTAATGCTAGTTTGCTAAAAATAGTTATGTTATCGAATCATCCGGGACTCACGATTAGTGGATGAAAAACCAAGTACTTTTTTAATGAATTTCATTCATTTTTTGTCTTTAAACATAATAATTAGGGGGATACAATATGTATAATACCTAAAAATAGAGTAATGAAAATTTTTTCCTGTTATATTATTAGAATTTTAAATTTTATCGTTTACATAAAATCTATTTATTTTCAAATTATTTAAATAATTAATTTTATGAAGTAAAAAAAAAATTATAAAATTATTCTAAAACTAAATTATTTTAAATTCAAGAAATGAAAATATAAATTAGAAAATTTAGAAAAAAATATATTTTAAAATAGTACCTTTTATGAAAATTTAGTTCGCTAAATATTCAAGTTTTTTGAATTTTTTTATAACCATATATAAGATACATAACATATATATTTGGGCAATTCTCAAAAATACCACCAAATTAACTTTAATTTCCTCAAATACCACTAAAATTAATTTAAGACAAAATTATCATTTAATAATTCAATTAAATTAAAAATTAGATTATATTTTCTAGAAATTACACAAAACTCAAACAATAAATGATAAACTCAACCACTAAATACTCAACCCAAATAATAAAAAAACTAAACCCAACCACTAAATACTCAACCCTAACATTAAATTAAAAATATGATTTTAATAAAAAATAGTATTTAT
>KE158370.1:0-34621 GCA_000411055.1 Leavenworthia alabamica | reverse complement strand
GTTGGCTGGATTGATTCAGACAACATCGTGCTCTCTGCTTGTGAAAAACTAGGAAGAGGAGATGGAGGTATGGGATTGTTTAGCTCGTCTTCGGGTGATCTCAGGTATAATTTTCGGGTTTCTCATGAGAATCGAGTGAAGAGTTATACAGCTGGAGCTTTGAGTTTTTCGCCGGATTATAAGATATTTTCGAGTTGTAAAGGTCGGAGTAATGAGTATGGAATCGGAGTTTGGGATCAAATAACCGGAAAACAAACCGATTTCTTCTACGAAAATCCCGGTTGGTCACTTGGTGATGCTGATAAACTTCAATGGTTAAATAGTAAGAATTGTCTTCTTGTAGCTACATTATTTCCAAGAAAAGATAATTGTTACATTAGCTTATTAGATTTTCGAGACAAGAGTATGGTTTGGTCGTGGTCGGATATCGGATCACCAATGGCTATAGATGAGAAGAGAGTAAGAGATGCTATAGCTATGGAAGATAGCAATTCGATTTGCGTGGTGAATGAGTTTGAAGATTTAGGGTTTATTGATTTGAGAATGTATGGAGGAAGTGTGAGATGGAGTTCAAGAAGTAAATTAATGAAGAGTAAGATGCCTGAAGAGCCTTGTTACCCGAAACTTGCCTTACACGAAAACCAACTTTTTTCGTCGATGAATGATTCAATATCTGTATTTTGTGGACCAGATTGGGTTTTAACTTCTAGGCTAAGAAGAAACTATGGTGGTTCAATATGTGATTTCTCCATTGGCGGGGATCGGCTTTTCGCATTACATAGCGAAGAAAATGTGTTTGATGTTTGGGAAACTCCACCTCCTACGATCATATGATTCATATATCAATAGACAAAAACAAACTATAGACATGGATACTAAACTTAATTAGTTTTGTTCTATAACAAAGAATGTGTAAGAAACAATATCGAGTTATCGATATTTATGGCTCTTAAACCGGTCAATGATAGCAAGTTTTTACTTAATTCAGAGTTGTTAATTAGTTTACTTGAGTTTAGGACATGTGAGTGGTTGCAACTGCTACTGTCTTTTGAGGGCAGTTAAAGTACTTAATGAAGTATTGGTTATATAAGATGTAGAGGAAATATGACAAAGCTTTAACTAGCCGTTGAGATAATCAGACTCCTTCAATGCAAATATCAACTAGCTCGAGTAAGCAAAGATTGCTTTATTTAGAAAGTTTTGTTCTTTATCACAGATAATGACATTTAGTCGATTTGCGGGTCAGGTTATTCGTTGAAAAAATTAAAAAACCGAATAATCTGACAAGAATATGGTTTGGTCTTGGTTCGGTACTCGATTTATTCGGTTTGATAGACTCTTATCATAACACGAGACCACAACAAACAATTATATCAACACACACCACACGAGACCACAACAGAGAAAATATTAATTATGTTTGTTAATTATAAATGAGTTTTTTTAATCCAATAATTCATGACTTTGCATTAAATTATAAAATTCTCTAATTAATAACGCCTGATTTTTTTAACGAAAGTAAATAATTTTTTTCAAAAACATTGAACCAATGTCACATTACTCTATTAGTGTTTATAATTAAAAATTAAATAACACATAGCTTTCAAAATTTAAGTCTTTAAAAAATCACAAAACCAAATTTTTATTATTATTGAGTGAAAAGAGAATCATATGGCCAAAGCATTTTGTGGATTAAAAATTTTAGTAATTTTATAAGTAATGAGTAAGTAATGTTTTCTCTATATTAAACTAGATATATGGACCGGACCATATGGTAAATTGGATTATAATCAAGAATCTGACAGAATTAAACACTTTTTATACAAGGGAAAAACACTACATTGCATTCTCCTTATACTATGAGTATGCAAGTTGAAGATGTCTACATAAGTTATATCTTAATCATAAGGACAAGACCGCGTTACAAATCGTTCTCCATCGAATGTATCTGAAGAGAACAAAAAAAAGAAACATATAGACTTGCTAGGAACATTAGAATCCAACCAAGTCTGGTGAGCTACATAAATCATGAACCGCAAAGTTGGCGTATAATTTAGTTTCTTATCTCGGTTGTTGAAAAAAAGTTATATCTTAATCATCTTCTTGTGTATACTTCTTTACTGAGGCACAGAGATAGAACCACCACTCATTTGTTCCTGCACAAGTGTTGTGTAAGAAGAAAACATAAGCTAAGTATATATATAGTAATGGATTCGAGTTTCGGTATTAGCTTTATTCATTGCTCACCAATTTCACCGAGCTTTGAGTACTAGTTGGAGATGGTCCATTACTATTACTTACAAGTAGAGAATGTGATGATTCTTCAGCAAGTGTTCTTAATCTATTAAGTTCCGGTAATATAACTTTAGCAAGATCCGGTCTATCTTTTCGCCTTAACTCTGAACATTGAAGAGCTAACTTAGCAAACTCTGCGGTATCTTCGAGTGGCCAATCAGGAACAGCCGGATCGAGTAAATCAATTAAAGCTCCTTGCTCAAGTGCTCTTTCAACATAATGAGTTAAACCCATTGGTGGTTTTGCTGTTATTAATTGTAGAAACATAATGCCGAGCGAGTAAATATCGGATTTGACACCTAACATTCCAGTTTGTTGATACTCCGGATCTATGTAACAGAACGTGCCAGCGGTTGAAGTCATACGGTATTGTGTAACTGTGTCGGCAACTGATGGAGGTACTAATCTTGCTAAACCAACATCAGATATCTTGCTAACAAAGTTACGGTCTAGTAAAATGTTACCCGGTTTGAGATCGCGATGAACTAAAGGCTCGGGTTTAGCTTGGTGCAAGAACAATAGTCCGGTACCTATCTCCGCAGCAATCCGAAACCGCATTCTCCATGAGAGAGGTGGACTGTTACCTAATCTGAATAACCGATCTTCTAAGCTTCCATTAGCCATGAACTCGTAAACTAAGCATCCGCATTCCGGACAAGCTCCAAGAAGTAAAACCATGTTAGGATGTCTAATACAACTCAATACCTCAACTTCTTGTTGAAATTGAGATCTTCCTTGAGCCGCATCGGGTCGAAGAACTTTAACAGCAACTGGTGTATGATCAAGATAACATTTATAGACAGGTCCATAACCACCTTCACCAATCTTGTATTTCTCCGCGAAAAACTCGGTAGCCCGTTCGATCTCATCAATAGAGTACTTTCTGTATCTAACATCTGAGTTAGCTAAAGCTGTAAGAGCCTTAGTTTTCTCTTCAGATTCTTTGAGAGCTTTCATTTCTGCATTAACTCTTTTCTTGGATTCTAATTCAGCTATCCTTTGAGCTGCTTCAGCTGCTTCCATAGCTGCTTTTGATTTTGCTTTCTCTTTCTCTGCAATAGCCAATGCTGCTTCCTCTGCAAGTCTTGCCTCTTCTACTTTTCTCTCTTCTTCTAACTTCCAACGTTGAAGCTCTGTTGCCTGAAATTGCCGAAACATTTTTAGTTTTTTCGGATTTCGTAGTAACCAGGAATACTTGTTTGGTTGAAACTAGGGTTGAGAAAAAAGAATGAAATCCGAAATCAAGATCCGAATCCGACCAAAAAAATTTGAACCAAATCTGATTCGAAATTTTGAATAATCCAAAAATATTTTTGAATCGCAAACTGAAATACCAAATCTCATTCAAAATTTTAAATAAGCCGAACATATTTTAAATTTCTAAATCCAGATATCNATTAATTATATTTAGGTTTGATTCAACTCAATTATTTAAACCCTAAAATTAATTATTTTAAGACCAAACTAATCAAAATATATAAAATAACTAAAATATTCTAAATTTTCGGTTATATTTGTAAAAATTTAACCAAATTTTATTCATTTTCCACCAAATTAACTAATTTTTTTTTTAATTTTCTAAATATTCGGATATGCGAAGAATTCAAACCGAAATATGTCAAAAGCCAAACAGATAATAAATCACGAATCCGAAAAAATTCTATCCGAAATCTGAATGCCTAGTAGAAACTATACCTTTTGTTTTGCTGTGAGTGCTTCTTTACAAGCTGTACTGTACATTTCCATAGTCTGCTTCAGCTCTAGTTTAAGCCTCCTCATCTCAGCCTCTACATCATCCTGTTTTGGTAATTGTCAAAATATATTTCAAGACTTATAATAAGGAATATTAATTATTAATCTTTACCATTGATTGAGAAGCTGATGAAAATCTTTCACTCTCAAATGAACCTGATGAGAAATCAGTAGGTGAACTCATTTCCACTGATCTTCTTCCATAGTTAGATGAGTCAAAGCTAGGAACACAATCCATATCTGAGAAATTCGATAGCCTCGGAGGAGTTCGGAGATCATTATTATCATTTAGATTAGGGAAGATACGATCAATGCTAGGTCTTCCAGAACTAACAAAGGATAAGTCTGTTTCTGGAACTGATAAATCACCATATGATCTTCCATTACCTCTTCTATTAAAAGGAGATCTGCATGAGTTCATTGAGTTTCAGTTTCAGTTTCAAGATTGGTCCTAATGAAAAGACAAGGATCGTTTTTTACCTGAAAGACTCGGATTGATCATCCGTAGACTTGCGTTGTTGATCTTCGACAGATCTACGTTGGTTATACTCGAAAGATCGTCTCTCAGCTGCAAAAAGGAAAGATGAAAACACATTTTTAAGGTGAAAACTAGTCCTGGGCATTCGGTTCGATTGGTTCGGTTTACCGAAAACCGAACCGAACTAGATCAGTTTCGGGTTTCGGTTTCAGGTGAGTAAACCGATCAGAACATTTTTATTTTTAGTTTGGTTTTTGGTTCGATTCGGTTCGATTTGAATTAATATTTGGTTATTCGGTTAACCGAATAACTGTAAAAAATCATGTTTTGGTTTGGGATAATTAGATTATTCGGTGTAAATTAAATCGAATAAACTGAATAAACCGAATACACCGAACCGAAAGGTGAATTATCAGATTTATTTGGTTTATTTGGGTTAATCGGGTTGAATTCGGTAATTTTTTTAACCCAAAATTGAACCGAACAAACTGTATTTTTTTGGGTTTTACTTTGAAACTAATTTTTGAAAACCGAACAAAGCGAAAAACCAAAAAAACCGAAAACTAAGAGAGGTTGTATGTGTTTTTTTGGACAACCTCGTATACTAATAGTGGAAGTAGAAGGCATAGGTTGAGGTGGCTTTAAGCTAGGTGGTTGAACCGGATTGCGTAAAGGAGCATTCATGGGTGCCGAACGAGAAGCTGATCTCATTGTTTGAACCTTTCCTTTAGATATCACATAAACCGTGCAAAAATCAGGTGCAGTTTTCGTTATGATTCCTGGTATATCATTTGGCTTGTTGAATCTGCGAAAAATATATTGATACACCATAAATGGAGAATTCAAGATTCAAGAAAAGATGAAGAGGTTAGTTTATTTTCTAGATACCTTAGAAAGCCACCTTTGTTGGAGGAACCAACTACTAAAACCTCGATGGCGGCTTGGTTTGCATATTCGACCAATGCTCTGGCTACATCGGTCTCCTCAAGCAACACATCTTGGCATTGAATCTAAAGAAATTTTCATTACACAACACCATTACAAAAAGATGAAAACATATAAGAATCTAAACCTAGAATACTCACATCTTTCCGAGTGCAAAAACAACGAAAAGGAAGGTATAACTCCTTGGATACACCTTCTGGTTCTCTACATACCAATGAAGAATCTTGGCTCAGCTCTAAAAAAAAACACAAACCATCAACAAACTAAAAGAAAAAAACCTAAGAAGAATGACAAATTAGGGTTTGTTGTTTACTTGTAGATGAACCATGAAGAGAAGAGTTATTGTTCGAAAGAGAAGGTCGAGGCTTAACATGGACAAGAATCACAGATTGGCCTCTTTGTAACAAATGATCAACAGCCCATTTAAGAGCATGTTGGCTACTTTTATCTTTGTCTATTGCAACAGCTACACTTCCATAAGATCCTCCTTCCTTGTTTATCACGTTATTGTTCTTTGACAACCACATCTTCTTTGTCTCTCATTAGCTTTTGTCTCCTTCAGGATTCAAGATTCAGGCCAAGAAAGAAACTTGAGAAGAAGAAATCAAAAGAGATAGGAACATGTTTTGAGGTCCTTCCAAAGATAGAGATTCTCTATTTTTTCATTTTTTTTGTAATGTTTTTTTTTTTTTGGGTTAGGAAGTGAAATAAGAGGATAAAGAGAAACAAGAGTTTCTATAAAAATACATTGTTTCTTTGTTTTCTTCTCTTTCTATGAACGTTTCTCCTTTTTCTCCGCCTCTTCTTCCTTTTGAGTTCTTTGACTTCTCTTTTGTATTAACTGAAAATTTCGATATTTTATTGAAAAACAATGTGTATAGATGGAAAACTTTTAATTTACACGCAAATTGAAACAACCCTGCTCAAGATTTAAACTCCAAACTTAGTGTAGAAGCATTAGACATTTAACCAATAGGCGAAAACTGCTTCACTCATTAAGTATTTAGGATCCCTTTTATAGATTTTTTTCCACCATCATAATTAATAAATAAAAAATTTACTTAAGTAAATAAAGGTCAAAATCATAATCTAAGAGGAAAAGTCATAATTAATTAAATTTAACCATTAGGTTAAATAAGATATGTGAAAGTAGATGATTTATAATTTGCTGCTGTAGTCATAGAACTCTTCTAGTTCTGTATCTTCTTCATCACCACCATCACCATAATGTACTTTACAATGAGTTTTGGCTTTCATATGCTTTCGAATATCTTCCAAACTATGAAACGAATGGCACATTTCATTGCAGTAGAGACCCACAAAGTCTCTCTTGACCTTAAACAACAACAACCATGTAACTAAGTAGAGCTAAGAAACAAATGATAGTGAACCTTTAGAATGCACAAACCTTTAGACCTAAGTATGTTAGAAACCCTTTTGGATCCGTGAGGTATTCAATATCAAGAATGAATAATCCATGATACTTATGTATATGAACCATACATTACTCACACTACATGAAAACATCGATCTAGCAACTACTAATAAAGTCGTCGAGTAGTCGCCAAATTGCAACTTACGACTATATAATTTAATCGGTAAAAATTAGTCGTTAGAATATGTAGTTGTTAGTTAGTCGTTAAATCGCTGTTTTCTTGTAGTGTCAATAGTCTTATGCTTTTTTAACACACATTAAAAAACAACAAGGATCCAACTCAAACTCAATATCATCATCCTCTATATCTTCTTCACCAAAACCACAAGACTCATTCGTTTCAGCATCCGAATCAACCTCAACCCATTCATCATCACTTTCTTCACCTTCAATCAAATGACAAAGGTTCTTTGTCTCAACACAGCAAGGTGGAAGCTGCTCACTTATAGCTTTATCCTCCCCATCTCTGTTACTCATAGAAGCTTTCAAAACATGACTCTTGGACTTAAGACGTTGCTCGTAAGTCGGCATAAGCAGTGATGTAATATGGGTCGGGTTATGACCCGTTTGGATTTGAGTTCGGCCCAAAACGAATGTTAAATAGGTTCTTTACTCAGACTCATTTCTTATGTGGTTGGCTCTAATATAAAGTTCATAAAAAATATATAATTTTGAATTAAACCATATAATTTTGAATTTTGTATGGAATTTAGTTTTTGTAAGCCATTTGTAGATATAACTTTGACTAGCTTAGATCCTTGAATAGTAATTGAAAATATTATAACCAAATTTTTGGATTTTTTTACAATTTAGCCATGACTACCTTTGACTAGCTTTTATTCATTGAATAGTAATTAAATATATTATGACCAATTTTTTATTTTTCTATAATTTAATTACGACTAAATAAGATTTTGCAGATAATATAGTATTTGAATAGATTATCACTACCTTAGATTTGTAATGAATTTTTATAAATCTTTGACTAGTTTAGATTTTGAGTCATAGTTGAATACATATCATAATTTAGAATTATATCCAAAATAAGTATAATATCTAAATAAATTTGACCATAGTAATTATGGTCTAATTTTTAAGTTTTAAGAATATGAAAATGTAAATTAAATATTTTTGTGTATTTAAGTTGGTTCATCAAGCACCAATATTATTATTATTCTCAATTTTTGTTGTTGTTTTTTTCTTAAATATGCGTGGAAAAAAAATTGTAATCGTAGATGAAACACAAACATTAATTGTGAAAGTTATGGGAACCATTGGAATCTCTAATGGTCTTCCATATGAGTACATGGTTCAAGCTTGGACCGATGTAAACGATAAACATGAAACTGGTTCTGTAATAAGTGAAGGAGATCCTGAGTTCAATGAAGAACTAAGGATTAATCAAGACGAGAATCTCCCAACAGCTAAGTTTTTGTTTGTTGAAGTATTCAAGAACAATTCTAATGGTCTAAAATTAGTTGGGAGGGGTAAGACTTTGTTACCAACGGTTAAAAATGTTACGCTTTATCGTGAAGTTAAACTTTTTAATCCTGATAAAATAGGGTTTATTGAATTGTCATATTTTCTTGTGGGATTTGAAGTTCTTGGTTATGTTTCTGAATGAAGTGTTGTAATTTTTGGAGTTTACTCCTAATAATAATAATAATAATATTTGTCTAAAATCTTTTTAATGATTAGATGTAAACTATAATTCAAAGAATATTTTAACCACATATTTTCTTCTTCTTCATGACACATCATGGTCATTATCAGTGATTAGGGTTTAAAAGTGTTTTTGTATAATATATATGACATACTTGATTTTTTCTGCGTATTACGTTATGCAAAACTACTAAACATTGTTGAGAATCTTAATAAAATATAAAGGATACATGTCAATTCACTCATCGTCAATTGATTTTGAGCTGTAAACCCATAATCTAACACATCCATCCATCTATCTCTTCGGGATCTGCTGTGGCTCTGGATCATTTCCACAACATTTCACATGTTCTCTTCCATGTTCTGCTATGGTTTTTAGTANAAAAAAAAAAAAAAAAAAAAAAAAAAAAAAAAAAGAAGTGCACACAATAACACAACTAATGTGTTTTTAAGAAAACCCTAAATCACTAATTCATCTGTATGTGTATTTTAAAATTTTATTCGGAACAATAGTTTCTGTGTTGACTCCTGATATGTCTTAGATATATATATGGGTCTCTTACATTATAACTTCAAGTGTGTGAGAATTTTTTCAATTTAATGTTTGATGCTATTGATATTCTACTTTGTGAGTGTTGTGTACTTGATGTAAGATAAAGAATATGTAAGTATTGTAGTCGAGATATCATTTACTTGATGTAGGCTACATATTTGCTTTGGTTCTAGAGACATTAGACATTTTTGAAGGGGCATGACACAATATTTTGGATTAGAGAGTGTGAAGCATTTACTTAGAGTTTGAAGAAACGTTCCATCAGAGGATCTTGGTCAAAAGTAGCAGAGTGGCTCGAGTCAGAGTAGGCCTTGAGCAGAAGCACATCAAACATCTTTTTGGAGTCTTATGATTTTAATCTTGTGCAATGTCCAATTTCGGTTTATCCAATTTTTGGTTATAGAATGTTAATTAAATTGAATTAGAGAGATAAGCTACAGAATTTTAAGAATTGTAAAATATTTTAATGTAATTATGTTTATAGAATTTAAATTCTAACATTCAATTTCTCAATATTTTAATAGAATCTAATAGAATTTTAATTCTTCTAAATTCATGTATTTTTCTAAACTTTTCTTATTACATAGCAAATAATGTCAATTTTTAGTTTATGAATTCCAAAAATTTTATTAGAAGAAAACTTATTAAAAACATAAATATGTATCAATTAATTTCTAAATCTCTAGCATCTCTCCACATTTTTTCAACTATAGCTTATCTCCAAGTATTTGCGATTTCTCTATCTTGTTCTTGTGTATATGTGTCTTGGGTAGATGTTTGTGCCTCGACAGGCTCTTCTATATTAATTTCATTAATATTCTCTATATTATCTTCATTGTTTTCCACAACAGTGTTCACTTCAACGTTGTTCATTTCATTAGGTAATTCGGCTACGTCTGATCGACATTCTTTACGAAGAAAGTTATGCACCGCTACACATGCTAAAACCAATCCAGCTTGTTTCGTATAAGAAAAAGGAGGTGCAGTTTTAAAAATCGCAAATCGAGATTTAAACATTCCAAATACCCTCTCGATTACGTTTCTCAAAGAAGCATGACGAAGGTTAAATAACTCATATGGAGTTTCAGGAGTACTTCCCTCACCAACAAATTCTTGTAAATGATACCTAACACCACGAAATGGAGCTAAGAAACTAAGCCGATTAGCAAATCCACAATCAACTAGATAGAACTTTCCTGCACATTTGAATGTCATATATTACTATAATTAGACATATGATGTATAAATAAATTTATAATTATTTTACCTTCTGGTACTTGAAACTTGTTCACTGTTCTAGTTAAAGCATCACTTAGCACTCTTGAATCATGTGCCGAACCCTCCCATCCACTTAAAACATAGATGAACTCATGATCAAAGTTACACACTGCTAAAACATTTTGTGATATTATTCCTTTCCGATTACGATAGCTTGCCACCTCATGTCCAACTATGGTTGCTGGTATATATGTACCATCTATAGCACCAATAAAATTCTATAATAGATACAAACAAATAATAACTTAAATTTTGAGAAAATAATTTAAATTTAAAAAAAACAAAAGTTGAATAGATGTACCTTAAAATATGGATAAAATCGTGTACGCTCTCTAATTTTTGTTGCCACTGACTCATCAGGTTTCACCATTTGATGTGGAGCTATTTGAAGCATAGCTTTTAAAATACTATTAAAGCTTCTGCTAACTGCAAACTTGGACCTTTTAAATGTATCTTTGATGTAACAATATCTTGCATTTTGCCCAACTGTAAGCATGAAAATACAATGCATTTCTTCGACACATACATATCTTGTGTCTTTTAAACTAGTAATCTCCCTGATAATTTTTGATAGCTTCAAAAACACATCTAGATACATACGATATAACACCCGGAAATGTTGGGGATCTTCTTTTAATACATTTTGTATATATTGTTTTCTGAGATTTGTGACTGGTCGACGAATCGGACGTTCAATATAATCATTACCCATGAGACGATGTCGTGTGTTTTGAATCTGAGCTCCTACCAACACCATCACCACCATGAGAGATATGTACGCATAAAAATCATCATCTTCTTCTGTTCTCTCATTATTCATTCTTGTGTTTTCTTCTCCGTAAACATTATGATCCATCAAAATAACCTATTAAAAATAAATGACTATTGAGTAAGTACGAAAAGGATGCATTGAAAATAACTACAACACAAAATATATAAAAGGATGCAGTGAAAATAACTACAACACAATCCTTACAAAAGAGATATAATCTTTTTAAAAAGCTTACAAAATTTAGGTGATGTGGGATTCTTCTACTTGTTTAGATGAGAATTACGTGCATTGAAAAATATATTCAAAGTTATATATAATAAATTATGTAACAGTATTGAAATTTAGGAAAAAGTCATAGCTTTTCCAAAGAAGTCTAGAAGTTGTTTTTTTAAATGAATGGTCGTTTTCTATTTTTTGGGATATTTTTTTTATATCATTGACTCATCTAAGACTAATAGATATTGAAATTTTAAATTGTAAAATTTAAATACAAATTGGCTGAAATTTTAAATACAATAAATTTATTAACAACCATAATATTTTTAATTTAAAAATATATATATATCGTAAAAGTTATTTAGTACTTCTTTAATTATATAATTCCTACCTAATTCATTTGTTTTGTCATTATAATGATACACATAGATAATGATTTGTACGTGGCATTATAATTTTTAAATGTTTAATTCATTAGACAGTTTTCATTGTGTAATATAATGTTATAACTCAAATTAGTCACAACATATGTTATTTAGAACTTCTTTATTTTGATGCATTAAAAAGTAATGAATTAATAAGTAACAAAGCATGAAAAAATAAAAAAAAATAACAACCAAGACACCATATTATTTAGTACTTATTTATTAGCTAGCATTAAAAATAATGCACTAAGTAACATGACGGCGAATTCAACCCAAACTTTCTTCAACGGACATGCTAACAAAAACCTCTTTCATTTTTAGCTTATGAATTTTAGTCACTGCATCATAGCGGATATGCTCTTCTAAATCAGAGATCTCTTTAATAGCTTCCCAAATATTAGTTTTTTTTTCTCAGTTTCTTTTAACTCAACATCTTTTTGATGTCTTTCTTCTCTATGTTGAATAAGATTTATGATATTAGTACTAACTCCAATCAATTCTGTTAGCATCTTCTCTGAAGAATCACCATGATTTATCAAATCGGATGGCACTCCATTACCACCGGTTCTAGCACTTTTTCTAAGAGGCAGCTTTTCTTTCGGATCATGTATTATTTCATGCACCTCGTCGACATTGTTCACATTGTTGTTATCATCTCTTTCTTGAACATGGTTTTCTTCTTCAAAAATTTCATCAATTAATGAATCTCCACCACCAAGTCCAAACGTGTTGTTTCCCCTTGCTATAGCAGTTTCAAATATCATTTGTAAATCCTCGAAATCTTCAAAAGTACGACTTCATTTGTATATCATGTAATGATGATTTGGATGTCCCTAAAAATATATCATATAATTTTTTATATTCAATAATAATAATAATAATAATTTTTTATAACTTATCAAAGTAAATATAGATTTAAAAATTACCTTCAAATATTCTTCTCATACATCATCTGAAGCTGTAAATTGTTTTGTGATGGGATTCCATCCAAAACCAGAGCTAAACCGAAAAGTTCTGAATACGCTGAATATTCTTTTTTCAAAGATTTCATTCGACTCGTATAATATTTATAAGTTCTATTGCATTTAAGCTTTTTATTTAGAACTGGTAATATTTTTGTTTCTACCGTAGCTTTGCTTATGGAACCATTTGCATCACGCCAACCCCGTTTAATACCATCAACTAGTAAAGCTTTTAACATTTGGTTCTCTTGGTGTGTCCATGCTTGATATAGAGCTTTTGGTTTTGTTTTGGGTGTGATGTTTCTCCTGTTTCCATCTAACCAAAAGATCAATAAAACTAAAAAACACTAAAATATTTAATATAAATTACAAAAAAAAGAATCACAAAACTTACAAAGATAATTTTGATGTTTTGTTTTTAAATATTAGTGAGGATATTGTGACTTTTTGTGAACGATCAATATACACATTATATAGTAGTAAGAATTTAACCATTGCTATTTTTTTGGATTATATTATATATATTTTATAAAATATTTATAGTTTCAAATTCAGGTTTTTTTTGTATTTCTACAGTAAATATAGGTCAAACTGGAGAGTTGTTGGAAAAATATAACAGTTCAAAGCTAAAAACATTTTACGTACTGTAGAAATAGGTTAATTGAATATTATAACATTTGAACATTTTAATTGGATATTATAAAAATAAAAAATATAATATTTTATTTAAAAAAATAATCATTATGAATATGAAAGATATACATTTACGATAGAAGTCTCAATTCTTACCATTATAGATTATAATTGTGACTTCCTATTTTAATCTATAATTTCTTTTAAATTCCTATTAAATAACATTATCACATAAAATTACATATCATTGAATAACATTTGAATTTAATAGAATTATAAAACTAATAATTTAAATAACAGTAGAATTTAAAGTATTGATGAAGAATTATTAAAACTAGTAACTTTAATAACACATGAATTTTAAGGAATTTATAAAATGTGTAATTGAATAACAGTAGAATTCAACATTCTATTAAATTACATCAGATTCTTTACTTCAATACCCCACCTTAGTCATAAGTTAACTAAGACTGAGTTTGATAAGACATGTTTAAGGTTGTTAGAGAAGAAGAATCTTTGTCTACATAACCAGTTTATTCATTCAATCTTGAGGAATGCGAATCTCGCCCAGTCTCCACCGTTACTTCAAGAAGCTGTTTGGTCTAAATGGGTTGTTCGGTCTGAAATGCATAACAGGAAGAGTAGAGATTTAAGTGAATCTGATTCGAGTATATATAAAGAAGAACAGTCTAAGCTAAATCTATCAATGGGTCCTTTGGTTGCACCACTAGGTATCGGCGGGTCCTGCAGAACGGTTCTTGTGTCAACCAACTCTGGCTTAACTAGTTGCTATGACAATGGTGTATTATCTGATACAGAGATACTGGAGAATATTTCAGTAGCACAGGGTCTTGGAGGTGTTTCAATGGAGTGTGCTAAAACATTGAATACAATGTTGGATATGTATTTGAAGAACCTGACCAAATCATGCACTGATTTGGTTGGAACTCGGTTTATAAATCGAGATCTCGGGAAAAAAACTTTTGATAAGAATCAGAGTCGAAATAAGAATGTAAATAGTGTTTGGCTGAGTAAACAAGTTCATCATGTTGTGTCTATGCTTGATTTTAGAACAGCCAAGGAGTTAAATCAACAACTACTTGGCGAAGACTGGCAAATTCTTCGAGAGAACAATTTCAATGCGGTCTTTCGAAGAACAAGAACCCGAGGTGTGAAAAGAAATCTTTGGCTTGCGTGTTGATGTTACATATGATCTGATATGAGCCTGGTTGCCATGTTAAACCCGAGGCTAATAAGGGAATTGGGGAGAGAGCTTTTGGCAGAGTTCATTTCAAGTTGGGGCAAAGTACAGTTGGGACTAGGCGGCCGATTAACCGCTAATCGGAGTACAAGCATCCTGAATCTCTTCAATTCGGCGCGTTAAAATGGGTGACTCGGATAAAACGCTGTAATTGGGGATGAAATCGGGAAAAATCAATGATATCAGAGCAAATCGGCCAATTCGGCAAAATTGGAGCAACTAAAAAAAATCGGATTAAATAAAGAAATCGGTGCAAATTGGAGCAATGATTGAGTGATGAAGCATGTGATTGTTTTGGTGAGTTCATTGTTAAGTTTTTATGATTCTTTTATAAACATTGTTATAGTCGGGGACTAGACAGCCAATTAATTGCTAGTCAGAGTACAGGAGCTCCAAATCTCTTCTATTCAATGACTTAAAATCGGTGACTTGGATAAAACGCTGTAATTCGGGACGAAATTGGGAAAATCAGTGCAAATCGGCAAAATCGGATTAAATCAGCCAATTCGGCAAAAATCGAAGCAATGATTGAGTGATAAAGCATGTGATTGTTCTGGTGAGTTCATTGTTAAGTTATTATCATTCTTTTATAAGCATTATTACAACTTGCTTAAATTGTGATTATATACACCAAGTTGTTTTGATCTTACCTTTCAGATGGAGACTTATGTTTTTGGAGATATGCATATGAAGCTATTCTATAGTGTGTGGCTCTTAGACATGATACTAGTATATGTTTTTTCAGTTTGGTTTGGTTCCTTTTTATAGAATGTTTTAATAAGGATTAGGTTTTCATTTGAGAGACTTGTTCAAGATATAGAGATTGTGCAATGGAGTTTCTAAATTATGTTCTTGTGGTTTTGAATATGTTTTAATAGAGTTTTGGCTCTTGTTGGTGAGTCTGGTGACTTTTATATTTAAGAACATTCCATAAAGTTTCTAGTAGTTTTGGACATTCGGTTGGGTTCTTCGGTTACTATCCGAAATAGAACAGAAATAACCAAACTGAATCGTGTTTGGTTTTAATAAAATATCTGAATGGTTTTTATAGTTCTAGAACCAAAAAACCGTATCAAAATTGTGGAACTGAATACCCGAAATTAGATTTATTATAACGTAATGTTTGGGTACGGAGACTTTGATTACATTCGACTACTATGGTTACATGTATTTTGGATATTTCAGTTACAATTTGGTTACATTCAAATATTTCGGTTTCTATGGATTTTCATAAAAAAATCTTGAAACCGAACCAATTTATTTAAATATCCAAAAAAATTCTAAATATCCAAACGGTATTTATATAGTTAAAGGTCTAGAAAAATTATTTAGACTTTAATCAAGTTTTTACTTAATAGGTTAATTACTTAAATAAATTATTATTTTTTATTCTTTAAAAACTTTCTTCCATATTTTACTAAAAAATACTTTTTAAACGTTAGAAACGTTTCAATGTTGTCTCCGAGTAGTCAACGTTGTCCCCATGCAATTAATGCGGTCTCCAAAATTTTAAAATATCTTGAAAACGTTTTTGTGTTATCCTCATACCGTATCCGTTTTCATGCAAGTTCTGGTATGAAAGACATCACTGTTTTACGGAAGATGGCACTGATTAGTCATATCTGTTTTTAAGCCATTGTTGATGCTATCTCCGCACCGTACCCGCTCTTGATGACTACATTTTAATCGATCAATTACTTCACTAAAAATATTATTTTAAAAAAAGAGAGATTGTTATAGTAAGAAAATTTCTGTCAATTTTGTTTGTCTGTAGTATGATTAAAATTCATTCAAAAGACTATCTAAAATTGAGTTTATAAAAAGATAAAAAAACTACAAATCAACCCCTCTATTTCTCAAAATATTATAAAAGTCTACCAAACTATTTTACCACCCTCTTCTCTACCCATTAACCCGAGCCAAATACCAAACTCCTCACGTTTGGAGTTATGTTCTCCTGCATCACAGAATTGTAGTGACGGTGCTCCCCTTCGTAAGTCACAATCAGCATCGTTGAATCATCCCCTGCTCGTTCCACGTGTTTCCTTGCTGGACATCCTTTAAATATACTACATCTGTAGTAAGCGCTGGATTAAAATAATCAAATGATCACTGTTAGATCTATGGAACTTCATTTAGTCAACTAAAACCAACGGTTGATATGGTGTGAGGGTGTATGATAGTTACCGTGGATGTGGTAAGCCTTTGATCAGTTTTTGTCCGTACTTCCTCCATGTATACTCATCCACTGGTATATCGGCGATCTTATCGCTTATCGCCGGTATCCTCACGGTTCTCTTCACCTGATTCTGACGGCTGTTAATTAAAAAAAAATAGAATCAATTAATATTCATTATAATTTTATGATAAAAATATTTTATTTTAAATAAATATCTTTTTTGGTTATTTAAATGTAATTTTGCATAATAATATTCATTATAACTTCTACTTTTAAATGGTCAAATCTAATTATTAATTACAAAATAAAAATTTATATTTATATCTATTAATAATTTGTATATTTTCAGAATGTAAATACATATTTTAAGATAAAATTTTTATCTTAAATATATATAGTTTTATTAATTTTAATAAATATATTTTTGTTGATTTAAATGTAATTTTAACAATATTATTCATTATAAATTTTACTTTTAAATGGTCAAATCTAATAATTAATTACAAAAATTTATATTTATATTTATATTTATTAATAATTTATATTTTTCCGAATTTAAATACATATTATTTTAAGATAAAAAAATTATGTAGTTTTGTTAACTTTAATATAACTTTACACAATAATAATTGTTATAACTTACACTTTTAAATGGTTAAATTCATCATTAGTTAAAGAATAACAATAAAAAAATAAATTACAATTTTTAAAAAATTTATGTTAAAAAAAAAGAAAGTAAAACGAGGTATATAAGTCAAAAAGAATATGATTTAATTAGAATCAACGGTCAAACTACAAATCGACAACACTACTATTGTCGTTGACTTTTACTAAATACGTTAAAACCATTGGATTAGACTGTATTAAACCAGCGTTAAAATGTGTTTAATGATTAAAGATTTTCAATAAATTCGTTAACCAAATTGGTTTAGATCGTACCAAATAAGTAATAATAATACCTTTTCTTGCAATGACAGTTGCCGTTGCCGGAAAACTCCCCGGAGTGTTCATGCTCGAAGCATCTCTTTCTAATTGGTAAACCAGAACGCGGCGGTTTCGCAGAGGAAATCAATGGTGTTACCGGAGCCGGAGCAAGGAAGATCGAAGAGCCACTGGTGACGTTAGCATCACCAGTAATCGCCGAAGAGTTTGAAGATACATTAAAGCTCTGCTTCTCGAACTCAACCATCTCCGAGCTCTTCGTTTTAGCATCAAACACGCTTGCTCTTGTAAAATCTAACGTCACGCTTTGTTGAAATGCTGGAGCAGAGATCTGAGGGGGAGGTGTTGGAAGAGGGAAGGTTAAGGAGGAAGATGGAGAATGAACCGGTCCGCGTCTAAACCGGGCGTGACCGGTACGGTTAAGGAGAGAGATTACTTTTTTGAATTGAGAGACCGTCAAATCAGTGATCTCAGAGCAGTCGTCTTCAGGACGGTTAGAGAGGACAGTAATCAGGTGTTCCATGCTTTTTAAGCCTTGTGATGCAGCTTCTTCTATAGCCGTTGGATCTTCCATCTTGGTTAAAAGCATGAGATCAACGGTCATGATGAAAACGTTGAAGATCTGAGAAAAAATGGTGAAAGGTTTTTGATTGTGAGAGAATGAAATTGGAAGAAGGAAGAATAGCTTCTTATATAGGGAATGAAGTGACCGGGTGACCGGATGAGCAGGTTATATGGTCGTGTCACGTGTGTTTAGTCAAATCTTTGTTTTTGATCTAACGGTGGAGATTTAACTGTAATTAATGTTTTTGAGGTAAGTGGGGTCCACTTTGTGTAGTCGTGTCTTCAAAATAAAGGGTCCAGTGCTTAACCTTGAATATGGGAAAAAACGTATAAAAAAATAAACAAATATTATATACAGTCAAACATTCTTATTAAGAAGGTACTTTAAGAAAATTACAATTCTTATCTCTTATTTTATCTGTATATTTAAAATTTACAATTTACAATTTACAATTTTCCACTATTATTAGCTACTTATATATTATTAGATAATATATAAGTATTTTTAATAAATTATTTCTTGAAATTTTTGGATACTTAACAAAAATTACAATTTTATCTCTTATTATATTTATATATTTAAAATTTTCACTTTTATTAGCTATATATATAATTGACATGGACATTCATTTTTAGATCAGCTTTATATTTAATTTGTTGGAGCTAATTATACATAAAATATATAGATCTTATATATAAGTGTTGAAAACGGTAAAAATTTTATTAGATATTGAAGATAATTATGAATGTGAATTCAAAGATAAAAAAAAATAAGTCGTAAAAACTAATATTTTATAAATAAAAGCAAAGACATGAAACAAGTAATAACAAAGTAATTCAACGTTTTAAAATTTAAAAGATAAAATAAAAGAAGTGGAGTTCTTTTTAGAGATTAAAAATTATAGTAGATGAAAATACGAAAATGAAAATAGAAAAACCGTAAATACAAAATAATTTTTTAAAAAGAAAGTATAAAATATTAACAAAAATTAAGTGTTGATTATAGAAAGTATAAGATAAATGATGTTAGAAAACGATAAAAAAATACTAATGATATACATATATCTTTCTTGAATAACACATTCATAAATATTAGCAAAATAATAATTTTTGTTATAGAGTATCTTAAATTAAACTAACAAGGTAATTAAAACTAACATCTTGTGATAGTAAAAGTAAATGACAAGATAAAATAAAAATTTATGCTTATATTTTAATATGTTAATAATAATACTGTAATATAAAAATAAAAAATAAACAAAAAAATTATGTAAATTAATTTTTTAATAAAACACATTTTTTCTAAAACATCTTAAAATATATTATTAACCATAAATTTTTAATGTTAAGAAACTTGTGTCCATCAAATCAATTGTAATCTAGTCAATTATAAAATTATTATAGAATTTTTATATTTATATTTATCTATTCTAAACAAGAATTTCTAACCTTTAAATATTCTAGAAAATATCTTGAGTGGAAAATTAGTAACTAAAATAAACTTTTCTTGACTTTCAGTTTACCTAATTAATCTACACATATTGTTGAACTAAAATTAAAGTTATAGTCAATCGTTGACTGTATATATATCAATTAATATAGTCAATCTTTAGTTGAGAACAACTATAAATAATAACAACAAAGTTGGAAACAGAGAAACTATTGACCACCTTGGTAACAAGGTTGTTCCGGTTACTATAATCTACACCGTTGATGAATTCATAGTTAGATCCAATATGTATTAGTGCTGGATATTCGGTTTGTTCGGTTTAAATGATTTATTTTATTCGGTTTTTAAAAATTAATTTTAAAATAAAATTAAAAAAATATCGATTCAATTTTTGGTTCAATTTTTATTTGTTCGGTTCAATTTTTGGTTAAAAAAATATTTATAAATTTAATCCGATTAGTCTAAATTAATCAAATGAATATGAAAGTTCATCTTTCGATTCAGTTTATTTGATTTATTCGGTGTGAATTAACCCGAACAAAAACTTGAGTTTTTATAGTTATTTGGTTAACCAAATAAATCGAATCTTAACTCAAACCGAACCAAAAATCAAACTAGAAATAAAAAAGTTCTGATCGATTTACTCACTTAAAACTGAATAAACTAAAACCGATCTACTTTGATTTGTTTTTAATAAACCGAATAAATCGAACCGAATGTCCGGGATTACTATGTACTATGGAGTTGACTCTTTAATGTTGTTCTCTTTTAACTTTTTTGAGAATGCAAAGGAAAAAAATCCTCTTTCATGACAATTGGCAATTGGGTTTCCGACACGTGTTACCTTTGGCTGACTCATAAATTGACTAGAAAAATAAGAAATTTGTAGCTATTCTAACTTGATGAGATATTTTTCCAAAGTATTATTTAAAAATAAAGAAAATGCTTAATGCATAAGAATTTAAAAATAAAGAATGTTTAATCATTTAATGCATAAGAAATGACAACCATTAAAATGTTGGGTTACAAATGGTAACAAAAAAAGGACAAGAATAATACATAGATCAATCATGGTTCGATAAAATCTCAATTTTTACTAAATAATTAGTATATGGGTTATGTTTTCTATTTCTAAAAGAAAAGATAACTTTTTTAATTATGATCTTCCATCTTCTAATTGTCTCTAAATAGGTGAGTAACAGTAGATTTTCTAAGCCACCGTTTATAAGTCCGTTAATATGAGAATTATCACCTTTAAACTCGCTAATCCGATATTCATAATTCTATGCAGTTTGTAACTCTATCAGATTTGATTTCGGCTAATCCTTTTTTTTTTACAAAACTGAATTAAATCGGTTTCTATTCGGATTTTAACATGTTTCACTTTGTTTATCCGAAAACCGAAAATTTGAATCGAATCCGATTCCAAATCTGACTGCCTAGCCCTAATTAAAGATTTAAAGTTTCTTCGAATCTCATGTGCCAAAAGTGTTGTATGGGGTTGGCCTATGAGATTTAAATAGTCAATATTACTGTTTTATTTAGATGATTTTAAACTATTTCTTAGTTTTGATACAATCTGCTGGTAACACTAAAAGAAAACTTTATTGCATCACTTAAACAGCATGAAAAAAATTAAATGATACTAAATTTCATTATTTATAAAATAACTTCACTTTCTTAACCATTCTTAGTAGTTGGTAACTTGATTCTAAATCCAATTCTTATTCTTTCTTCTATTAGCACTTGGCTTTTGAGTTACATGTTTCAATGAAAAATCCAAATCCATGATCAATCCACAACAAATCAGTTTAGAGATTGGTGAATAACACAAATACAAAAGATGAAGAAATCTTACTTTTATCCATTGTCATGTAAGCTTTTAAAAATAATTAGTGATAGATTTTAAAAATAATTAGCCCTGTAAGCCTTTTAATAGATAGATAAGATTGTAAGAAAAAAAACTTACTGGGCCTTACCTTTACATAATTACAAAAGCCCATATTGAGCCCAAAATAAAATGCCTTTATAATATTTATTTAATGAGATATTTTCCATCGTTTCAGTACTCAAATCGATAACCCTAATTTCCACGAAATAGAGAGAAGCCGCTTCAGTGTTTCTTCAGGTGATCTTAGTTTCCTTTACTTTATTTCCAATTTAATCTCTCTCTAATCAATTGAATCATAAATATTTTTACTTTCAAAGTTTCTATTTTGATAACTGAGTTTGAATTTTTTAACAGGTAAAAAACAGAATCAAAATGTCTCGTGTTTATGTTGGTAATTTAGATCCAAGAGTTACTGAACGTGAACTAGAAGATGAGTTTCGTGTATATGGAGTAATCAAAAGGTAAATAAATAGATTGTAAAGGTTTTTAATATTTACAATTAAATCTTCATAGTTATGATTTTGTATGTATAGTGTTTGGGTTGCTAGAAGACCACCTGGTTATGCATTTCTTGATTTTGAAGACGAAAGAGATGCTCGTGACGCTATTCGTGATTTAGATGGTATTGATTGATCTTTCAAGTCATTACATTGCAGCTAGTCCTGCAAAAACGGGAAACTAAATCTGTCCCACAGAAATTGCGGGTGTCAATAGTTCAATCCTCACCCTGACCCGTAAAATACATGTTCTTCGCGGGTATCGGATTAAATGGATCGGGTTATTCGGTAATTGGGTTGTTCAGAAATTTTAAAATTTTCCGAATAAACCGGAAAAAATCTCGGATTAATTGGTTTGGATCAAGGTTTAATCGGATCGGATCAAGGGAAATTTTTTTTGGATTAATCAGATTAAAAATTTTATTTAATTAATTTATTCTATTAAAATTATATAACTTTACTTTAAAAATTAAAATTTTATCCGAATAATCTGAACAACTTGAATAAAGTGAATAAATTGATTATTTTAAACCGATTCGATCCGAAATCCGAATTAGAAATAAAATTGTACCGATTAACTTATTCATCTATATCCGATTAATCCGAATCCGATCTATTTTAGATTTTGCCGATCCGATCCGAACAACCCGATCCGTTTGCCCAGTGCTAGTTTATAGGTAAAGTTGTGTAAAAGTAAAAATTAAAGGAAAATTTTGAAAAAATAAAAAATATATGGAGTATAATATAAATAGAATTAATTAAAAAATAATAATTGGGAGGTATTTCTAAATTGCAACAAACCAGCTAAACCCGCAAGAATGTATAAGGTAAAGTTGTGTAAAAATAAAAATTAAGGGAAAATTTTGAAAAATTAAAAATTTATAGGGTGTATAATGTAAATATAAATAATTTTTTTTTTAAATTGGCGGATATCTGTGGGGCTAGTGTAAAAAAACCGCAGATAAATTTACCTTAAAATATGATCTCAGAAATGTTTAACCAAACCTGTGTTGTATGGTGTTATGGTAGGTAAGAATGGATGGAGAGTAGAACAGTCTCATAACAGAGGTGGTGGTGGTGGTGGTGGAGGTCGTGGTGGTCGTGGAGGTAGTGATGGTGGCGGTCGTGGTCGTGGTGGTTCTGATTTGAAGTGTTATGAGTGTGGTGAGTCGGGTCATTTTGCTCGTGAATGCCGTTCTCGTGGTGGATCTGGAAGGCGTCGTAGCCGTAGTCGTAGTCCTGCAAGATATAGAAAGAGTCCAACATATGGAGGACGGAGGTTATTTTCCGGTTTCTCTGTAACTAAAATCGATTCAAACTGATATAACTAACTAACTAACTAACTTGTCTTGTTTCGGTTTTAGGAGTTACAGCCCTCGTGCAAGGTCTCCTCCTCCACCAAGACGTCGTAGTCCTCCTCCTCCTCGTGGTCGTAATTACAGTAGGTCACCGCCACCTTATAGAGGACGTGAGGAAGTGCCATATGCTAATGGGTAAGCTCCCTTTTTGTTCAAGTCCTTTAGTCAAGAGTCTATGATTTCGGATTAGGACTAAAAACCGATCAGTTTATAGATTATTTATTATTTGGTTTCTGTTTATCCAAAATAAACCAAAATACATAAACCTCTAGTTAAAATTATTTAAATTTTTTGGATTTTATCGTTTTATTTGGAATAACACTATCGGAATTTTGCAGGTTTTTGAGTTAAACACTTTCGGTTTTTTCAGGTTAATTTTTGGGTTTTTGGTTTTTTGGATTATTAAATCGATTTGGACTACAGCTTTGGTTTCTATTTAGGATAATTAATATTTTTTCAAAAACAAACCAAAACCCAACAAACCTGAGCTGAATAAAATCGGTTTGTGTTCGGATTCTAATATATTGAAATTTCAGATTTTCAGTTTTCGGATTATTAAACCAATCCAAATCCGGTTTGTTACAATATCGGTTCTATATTGGATAATTAATATTTTTTAAAAACTGAACCGATAACAATTTTTTTGTGTTCCGATTCTAATATATATTTCTTTCGGATTAACCTAAAACCAAATTAGTCGAACCGAAACCAAAATCAAATGCCCAAGCCTATTTTGATAATGTATTAAGTCAAAGGGCTGATAAGTTATTGTTAAATGTCTATACAGAAATGGACTGAACGATGTGCGTAGAAGCCGAAGCTGAGTTGTTACTTAAGTTATGGAATGAGCCGATGAGGAGACAACTGCTTGGTTTCGATGTCAAGACGACAACTTAAAAAGAGAAATTAGTATATGTTAAATTTCACTAAGAGAAACATGTTGAAGCCTAATTGTATCTGCGGTTTAGGTAAAGTACTTTTAAATATCTAAGTTCTTGAAAGACAAACATAAAGATGTACGAAAAAACTGTGTGTTTCTATGTTTTTTTCGTCGAGGTTTCTTAGGGTTTTCTACTGCTTCATTACTTAAATCTGCTTCTTCTGGCTAAAACATTATATGTTTCCTCGAGTTTCTTTTCATTAGGTAAAATTGTATTTTTAGTGTATCTCAACCAAACAAACAAGAATTTGATTGCTGGTGCTTCATCTTGACTCCACTGGTTTATGCTATTCTGTAGAAGCAACATTGAAGTTCACCACTGTTGTAGCAATCAATGAACATACTCCACTTTTGGTGATCTTCTTGAGCCAACTTGGGATTTGTTCAGAGTTTCTAATTTAGATCCTTTGTGTAACATTACGGTTTCTAGTATAAAGTGGTTTACGAGAATAGATTTAAAGAATTGATTTGACTACTAATGTTATCAGTACTTATCTTTACGTTCAACCATTATAAGTACGCTTAACTGCAGAATGTATATAATCTTTTTCTTTTTTGGTATGTAGAATTTATTACACAACAACAAAAAAAATCTTTTATTAACAATTTTCATCTTTACTAAGAAAATTTGATTAATAGTTAGGTTTACTAAGAAAAGTTTGCATGGTTGTATGGGTATTATCTGTTGTCTGATCACTAATGTCATCATGATCAGGGACATGTCTACTTGATGGACAAGGACATTTCTTTACTTTATTGATATAAGAATCCTTGTCTGGTTGAATAAACTCTTTCCACATGTCATTCCCATCAGCCTTCCACATGAAACACACCGCGAATTTTACGAGTGTTGCAATGCACACACCTAACACGACAAGAAACAAAATCCAGAAGCTGTCTACACCAAGTTGTCTAGATGTAAAAGATGGATTTGGATCTGGATTAGTGACTGGGTCTGGACAACTTTCTTCTTTTTTCTTGAACCATGCATGTTCAAGCTCCATTGCTTTTGGTGATTCTGATACTTTTAAAATGGCTCTTGAAATATCGGCGACTAAAGGCGATCCAATAGGAAAAACCTACGCGTAAAATGTATATTATAAGCTTACTACTTTATAATGTAACTTTTATATAGGTTTTGTTGTGGGAACTTACGAAGCCGAATCCATCAACATTGAAAGGTTCTTCAACCATTTTATAAGTGTTGCAATATTGTCCAAGAAAGAGTCTTAAGTAAGGCGTTTCCAAGAAAGCGGCTGAGATACCGCCTTTTTTGGGTCCTCTTCTTAGAAGGTCATCACATTCTTCAGCTGTATCAAAGGGGACAAGGCTAGATTTCGAGAAGCCTGCTTCTTTAAGCTTTCCAAAGATGAAGGATGTTCTTTGGTAACCTACTCTTTCTCCTCTTTCAAGTAAGTTACTCATACTAGTTATTGTTGGATTAAGTTGTTGTGATGTTAAATGTGATGCCAAACTAGCTGTGTAACTTTGAGTCAACACAAGAACAAGAAAGTACCATGTGATAATCAAGATCCTTGCCCCAAAGCTAAACACTCTTTCTCCTGCATGCATGCAAACAACAACTTGAGCATAAGCATTAAGGTGATATATAAAACATATATAGAAAACAAAGATTGAAATATTTTACTTGGAGCAAAAACCATAGTAGAGAAGGCAAACCAGATAATGGTACTAGCTTGGTAATTACACGGTCCACGGAAGTCCGGATTAACCCTATGTTCAAGAACCCAAACAGTAACGCCAACAACAAAAAAAGAGACAAAAGAAGTAAACCATAGTTTCCATGACAAAGGTTTCAAGAAACTAAGACTATCTCTCTTCACTTGATCTTTAAGGGGGGAGATTAATCCTACGCCAGATTTTATGAATGGGAATGTAAAGTCGACATAAGAGGACCTGTTCGCTAGTATGGTTGTATCTCCCACAACCGCGTCATATCTCTACAAGAGAAATAGTTCAGTAAGATGGTTCTTTTAAAGTAAATGAAACAAAAGGATGGTTAGCAGGGCCGGTCCGGAGGGTAGGTCATATAGACGATCGCCTAAGACATCCAGTAATTTATGAGTATTTTTATAAGTTTTAAGATATGTTTAACGATATTTTAAATTAAAAAAATTCGCCTAAAGCATCTAAAATAATTGTAAATAGTTGGACCGGCCCTGATGGTTAGTGAGTGATCTTGTGCTTACCCCAAGATACACTTGGTGGACCAATTCATTGTAGTCACCAGCTGCTTTACCATTCCTTTTCTCGAAAGAAATGAACTCATAGGAGACATCATAAGGCATTGCTCGAATCACAGCCTCAAAGAAATCTATACAAAAACCAGTGACTACTGATGAATTGGTGATAGGATCCCTTGTGACCTTCACAAGATTGGTGTAACCAGTTCTCTTTGGAACTCCAATGCGCAATCTCTTCCCATTTGTCGGTATCTCCCATCCTTTTGGAACATAATCAGCCTCTCCAGGCCATATAATATGTTTAAGATGATCTTTCCAAGTAGATAATGCGATCTTGCTCCGTGGTTTTAGGTCTAGTTTCTTCACTAGACCATTTTGCTCTGTCCAAAATCCTATTGATCTTTCTCCAGGTCCAATCACATTAACAATCTCAAACACCGATGGTTGTAATTGTCCGTTGATAAAACGGAAATATCCGGCAAGTCCTTTAAACTGAACTCTTGAGAGTCTCTTTAGAAGCTTTGGACCGTATTGAGATATACCAAGAGCTTCAAGTTCAGACACATTTCTCTTAGCATCCACATTACTAAAAGTCAAGTTATTTGTTCCAGCTTCTTCAATAGCCATTCCCAATGCGGTGATAGCATCATAAGCCCATAACCCAAAAACACTCAACTCCATCAGTGGGAATCTTCTCTTCCATCGAGCTCTAAATGCATCGAGATCTTTGGATTTCCTAATATAAGTCTTAACACCCAATACCCCTTCTATAACTTCAATGCCTGTCTTATCTATCAAACTCATCAAATCATCGGTAAGTGAATTGGTAACGATCCAAACATAACCTGGTTTCATCAGACCAATCTCCTTAGCTTTAATGAAGAGTCTTGAGGCAAGAGATGTGTACATGTGGACAATAAAGACTCTTGTAGGCATGGTCATCATCTTAAGAAGCTCCACAGAGATTTCATCATCTGTTGCATTGAGAGCGATCACAGATCTATAAGGTATTCGAACGTTGATCTCTTGTAATGCATCGGTGAGATGAGGCATTATACCTTCTCCAAAGGTGTTATCAATGTATACTGGCACTACTTCTCGCCACCCGAACAACTTGATTATTGATGTTATGGCATTTACTTGAAAAGAGTCCTCGTAAGTAGCACGAAAAAAGTATGGACTACGAAGAGAAGTAAGAAATGGACTTGTTGCAGAGTATGAAACAAGCGGAACCCGCAATTTTTGGCTAATTTCAATCAAGAAATGAGTTTGCATAGATGTCCATGGCCCAATAATCGCTTTCACTTGTTTGTTCTTTATCAACTCAAGAGCTATGAAAATGTCAAAACCAAAAGAAATGGAAATGGATACAATTAGTTCTAGGCATTCGGTTTTATCTGGTTTATCAGATCAGGTTGTTCGGTTTTTTGGTTTATTTGGAATTCAAAAAGTTTTCCAAAGTAAACCGAATAAAATTTTTGGGGTTATTCGGTTCGGTTTTAATTTTGTTCTGTTTGCTTCATTAAGAAAAAAATACTTCTGAATTCCATCCAAAATTTCGCTTTATTCAATAAAAAATACACAATTTTAACCAAAAATCTAATTATATCGGTATTTATAAGTTTTTTTTATTCGGTTTGTTCGCATTAATTGGTTTTAAAACAAAATCTATTTAAACCGAATAAAATAGTTATATCAAACCGAAATGAACCAAACAGAAAACTAAACTAAAATTAATTTTACTTCCATCGATTTGATTACCTAAAACCGAATAACTCAAAACCGGTTTATTTTTGTTCGGTTTTCAGTAAACCAAATAAATCGAATATAATGCCCAGGATGAGATACAATGTATAAGCATAGAGATGATGACAAACATTAACATATAATGGTACCTGCAGCTGCTGCACCTACGACGTCGTTTTTCGAGTCACGGATGGTGACAACAAGCCTTGTCTTAAATTGAGGATGAGAAGAGTATAAATCAACAAGAGACATGTTGATACATTGCATTTCACTGTCCGAATGCAATGTTCCGACATCGGTTACAATACCTACATTGACTATTGTTCTTCTCATGTTGTTTTGTTCTTTGCTTAGTTCCACAAAGAAGATCAAGAAGATAAAGAAGAACAACAAGAAAATGCTCTTCTTTCTCATTTTGGTGTTTCTTTTTAAGTTTCAAATGTTTATTGATATGTCTGAATCTCCATATATATAAGGTTTTGTTAAGCTGCTGATTTCTTTTTCATTCATTTAGGGCTGAGCACTCGGATTGGGATTCGGGTTCGGTTTTGCAAAAATATCTGAAATAGAAACTGAATCCGAAAAACGGAAACCAAAATCCAAAAATCCGACGGAAAAAAAACTGAAAAAATCCGAGAATCAAAAATCCGAGAAATCCAAAAAAACTGAGAAACCAAAAAACCGAAATCCTCCAAAAACCAAACCGAAAAATAAAACACCAAAAATCCTTATATAATTTGGTTTATTTTGGATAAATCGAAATTCGAATTCGAACTTTGAACCGAAACTAAAAAATATTTAACATATAAACCGATCGGTTTTAGCCCCTAAACCGATTTGATATCGATTCAAATTTTTTGTATCGGTTTTTGGGTTTTAAATTCGGTTTCAATTTATGCCCACCTCTTTCTAAGCCAAGTCCAAACCAAGCATCAACTATGGTAAAGATACGAATCAAATACAAGTTGTTATTTCTTATCTAAATATTTCTTTTTTAAAGAAGGTTTCTAGTTTTATAAGAGACGACTTAACATTCTATATTGCATTAAAATAAATATATGTATATATTCGACCAAAAATGTATGCACGTCATATAAAACCCCAAATCCACACCGATGTGCTACACTCTCTGCTATAAAATATATTGACGAATATTTTTAATCTTTAAATTTACTTATATTTTTATTTTATTTTAAATGACCTGTTCTAATATTTAAATTTTACGAAAATAAATAATAATAATAATATTATTTAATGGTATTTCATATTTTCATTGACTTCCAGAGTGAAGCAGGCTATTGATAAAGAGTTTAGGTTTATACAAATACCCTTATATATTGCAGTATTTAGAGATTGTGCACATAAGAATGATCAAACAATGCACTATAAACTATAGAGACATATATCAAGCTAAGACAAAACAAATAAAGTTTTGATTGAAATTGTAAATGTAAATAAAATCAGTTAATTAAAATGAAAAAAAAATATTCAGTTAATTCAGTAATTTATCGAAAATTCAGGGATCAGAGCTTATAATTTATGAAGTGTGTATAAATTATTGCATTTCTTGCTAATTATTGGGTCTATTGGGTCTAAATTGCGAGAAATTAAAGAAAGGGAGAAAAATAGAACAATTTTTTTATGCTAATAAAATCTTCCATATGAATAGATCCAATTAAAATGTAATGGGCCTAGAGATACTCATACTTGGGCCTTAACAAATCCTCAAATCATATCAGAAACAAACGAATTATGAAAATATCTAAGCGTATAACAAAACAATTCTCTCGTCCCAACTCCGAGAGAGGTCGAATGATCCAGGAGAAGAAGTATCTCTCTTAGATCGTTTGATCTGAGATCCAAAAACAAAGAAGAAGATGGGAATCTTATTCACTCGAATGTTTTCTTCACTATTTGGTAACAAAGAAGCTCGTATCCTCGTTCTCGGTCTCGACAATGCTGGAAAAACCACAATTCTCTGTAAATTATTCATTATTTCAATCAATCTATCATCATTTTTGTTTCAATAGATTTGATAATTCAGTGACTAATGTTTCCGATTTGATTTGTTTTTTTTGTCAGATCGGCTTCAGATGGGAGAAGTAGTCTCCACGATTCCAAGTATGTATATAGATCTAGCTTATGTGATTTTGGATTTTAATTTTAATTTTGGTTTTGATCTGATTCTGTAGCTATTGGATTCAATGTGGAGACTGTACAGTATAATAATATCAAGTTTCAGGTCTGGGATTTAGGTAATGTTTCTATTGAATGCATTAAACTAGAAATAGACTAATCGATTTTTTGCTGATGGATTCAATTTGAATGATTTGGTTGTTTGTTCTAGTGCTGGGCATTCGGGTTCGGTTTAGGTTTTTTGGTCTTCGGTAACCGAACTGAGACATATCAAAAACCGAACACTAACCGATTTAATTCGGTTCGGTTTTGCAAAAAGAGAATACCTAAAATAGAAACCGAATCTGAAAATCCTAAACCCGAAAAAACCTAGAAAACCAAAAACCCCCGGAAAAACCGAACCAAAAGATAAAAACACCAAAAAACCTCGAAAAAACTTTTATATAATTTGGTTTATTTCGGGTAAATCGAAAAACCAAAATCCGAATCCAAAAAACCGAAACCCCAAAAAACCTTGGAAAAAAGTCCCAAAAACTGAAAATCCCTCAAAAATCAAACCGAAAAATAAAAACACCAGAAAACCCCAAAAACCATTATATAATTTGGTTTATATCGGGAAACCGAAATTCCAAAACCCTAACCTATAACAAAATCGAAACCAAAAAATATTTAACCCATTAACCTATTTGGTTTCGGTTTGGTTTTTTTGGATCGGTTTTTGGGTTTTGGTTTATGTCCACCCCTAGTTTGTTCTATGGAGGAGATGAATCATATGATAATGATATAAGTAGTAGTAGTAGTTCAGAGATAGTGATGATTTAATAGTGAGTACTAAGCTTTTATTAGTTATCAAGGTTTATTACATATGATTTTTATTATTATTTAACTATGAGTTTTGTTGTGACTCAGGTGGGCAAACGAGTATAAGGTAAGCTTTTAATATCTTCTTTTTCTCATGCCTATAAACTGATATAGGCTCCAAGATCTTGAATTTTGTTAATGGTTATTATGTGACAGGCCATATTGGAGATGTTATTTTCCGAATACACAAGCAGTGATCTATGTTGTTGATTCGAGTGATACAGATCGAATCGGGTTAGCTAAAGAAGAGTTTCATGCGATTTTGGAGGTAAAACTAGTACTGTTAATGAGGCTTCCTGTTCTTATACTGTCTTTTTATGTTAGTGTATGTTTTGTAGATAGCTATATAGAAAATACAATAATGATTCAGTTTCTTGTTTAGGAAACAGATCTGAAAAATCCAAAATTATGAGGAGTATTTAGCCTGTGTAGGGTAAAATTAATCGGTTTAACTAATGACACTCTTTAAAACTTTGTTTTATAGGAAGAAGAATTAAAAGGTGCGATGGTTTTGATATTTGCAAACAAGCAGGTTAGTAATAATATCTAAATGTTTTTTGCTTAATTCGAATAAATTTTGATAAAGAGTTTTGCATAAATTGTTGAGTAAATAGGATCTTCCTGGTGCATTGGATGATGCTGCAGTTACAGAAGCTTTGGAGTTGCATAAGATAAAGAGTCGTCAATGGGCTATCTTCAAAACTTGTGCTGTCAAAGGCGAAGGACTTTTTGAAGGATTGGATTGGTAAGCCCATTTCTATATTATTAATGTGAAACTCATTACAACATTAGCTCATTTCTAAATCCGATCAAGTTTTACCCAAACCGATACCAAATTCCTAAACCAGATATATCTGAACCTGACCGAATGTTACGTACCCGAAATCCCAACCTTTGTGGACAAAATTGAACCTATTTATTGCGGGTTTGATCTTAAATGATTCATCAGTATTTGACATGTTGATCTTCAGGTTGAGTAATACGTTGAAGTCAGGAAGTGGTTGAAAACGATCTTCATAGAGTCAATTGGTCATATCAAGACTGTATCTTTGATCATTTACTTATTGGTTTGTTTAGTATGTGACGTATTCTTAGTTCCTTTACTTGATGAGTTAATATCAATGACATGTTCACTTCTTGTTTCTTTTTTAAATCACAATTGTGATTGGGACCCATAAGGGATACATCGCCTTTAACATGAAATTGAAATGAATCTATAGACAACACACTAATTAGGGCTCAAGTTGTGTGTTGTGTAGACTTGTAGGTATACTTGAACTCAAATGTGTAATTCTGTTAAGAAAAACTTGTAGGATTCGTATGATGTTTATAATTAGTTGGTTTCGGTTTATTTGGTTGTAGATAATCAAACAAACCGATCTGAGTAATTTTAATTTTAATTCGATTTTTGGTTTGGTTCAATTTGAGATTCTCAATTTATTTAGTTTATTTGGTTTATTTGGATTAACTAGATTTTGTTTTAATCGATTAATCTTAATAAGCTGAAAAAATTGAAGAAATCCGATCTATTAGTATTTTTGTTAAGATTATAAAATTTTGAAGTGGTTTTTGTTATCTATGAACCGAACTGAACAAAATTGAAAGCAAACAAAATAAACCAAAATTTATTATTCGGTTTAGTTTAGTGAAATTTTAAAAAATAGAATAACCGATCTGATTAACCCGTTAAAATCGAATGCCTAGGACTAAGTTGAACCATGATTCGTAAGTAGATAGTATTCATTTGGTAAAAGTAATTAAATTGAACTCATTCGTCAACCGATAACTAGTCTTGGAAATTTATATTTACATTATACATCCTATATTTTTATGTTTTCAAAATTTCCCTTAACTTTTATTTTTATACAATTTTACTTTGTACACAATTTTGCGGATTTTGCGGATGTAGGTATGGTTTTCGAAAATTTTATGAACACCTGCGGATATTTTCGCGAGAGGGAGCAGGTCGACTCGCTTCCCAAGACTATCGGTAACACCTAACTAATGACCTAGTGTTTTTTATTTTTCCTTAACCTATTCGAGCTCTTTTTTTATTTTTATTTTACCACAATCTATTTTCTTTTACATATACATAATAGCTATAAGAATCTACTGTTGAATGTTGATGTAAAAGTTATATTAATATGTAATACAAAGATTGAAAATAGACTATATATTATTTTCATAGGATATTATTTTAATATTATAATATATATTTATTTGTACACAATTTAATCCCAATAAAAAACTTATCTAAGTACACAATTTATTATTATATCTGAGGCAATAATATAGGAATAGAAAAAAAATCACTGCATTACCAAACAAAGATTTATAACTTACAAAAATCTTGAAATTTTATGGTCTATCAACAAAATTTAAATCGAAATGAGTAATGACAAGTTGTTGTTACAAAAATAAAAAAATAAATTATAAGCTTTATAAATTTGATATACTCAACCATGTATATAAACAATCTCTACAAAAAAAAATTGTCCAAACCAAGAAAAAAACAACTAAAAGTCTAAAACCTGACATAACATAAACTTTTATGTCAAAGAAGAAAGAAAGGATAGGAAAACAAATAATTTCAATGGTTAAAATAGAAAAAGGGAGTCATCGTCAAATTATGTTCTCTAAACGTAAAACTGGTTTACTCAAAAAAGCTAATGAACTTTGTACATTATGCGGTGCAGAGATAGCTATCATCGTGTTTTCTCCTGCCAAGAAGCCTTTCTCTTTCGGCCATCCAAGCGTTAAATCTGTCTTAGACCGCTATTTACCACACGATAACATTTCCTTAGCACAAACAAAACATTATTGATAAAGATTACTATAACACCATTAACATTAAGTATGGTGAAAGAGGATGTGTATGGTTTCTTGGATAAGAAAGTAATTAATCCTTATGTGAAAATATCTACTGGTTTCCCAAATATTTACTCTTTTGGTTATAGAAATGGTTTGTTCTAATTCATAATTGTTTTTTGTTTTTTTAATGGTTACAATAGAAGTAAAACAAATCAATAATTTCTAGGCTAGCATTTTGCTAGCTGTTTATTTAGATTAATAGTTTTTTAGCAACATTAAAAATCTCATATATTATTATTATTATTATTATTATTATTATTATTATTATTATTATTATTATTATTATTATTATTATTATTATTATTATTATTATTA
>KE158368.1:4455-17209 GCA_000411055.1 Leavenworthia alabamica | reverse complement strand
TTTTTTTTTTTTTTTTTTTTGTTCAATTTCCTTTTGGATCCAATTATACGATGAACTTTATTCATTGTTTGTTTTCTCATAATTCCATTGGGTAATGAGTAACGGTTATTCACATATTCACAGACGAAAAACTTTATATCATCAACACATTTCCTTTGCCAACATTTAATTTAGATTTTTGGTTAGTGAGTTTATAATTTCTGAGTATTTAATGGATAATTTGAACGATACTGCCAAATATTTCTATTCAATCCATGGTTTCTACTTTTACTTAGAGAAAAAAAACAATATTGATATCTCCAAAGAAGCTTAGAATAGGAAACAAGAATCTGGTGAATCCTGATCAGTGCTCAGATCTTCAAAAGCTGGAGACGATGATCATTGGGTTCTCTTTATATAGCAACATTATCATCTTCTGTCTGGAACACATATCCAGCTTCCTTAAAGTGAGATTTCACCATTGCTAAAGACTTGTACCTATGAGATATCTTGTTCTTCTCTTCCTTTGCCATTTCAGCATAACTACATCCAAAAACAGAGAATCACCAAGCTAGCTTACTCAGTTACCATGATGATGATATCCAGAGGCTTACGTTTGGTCATAACCATCAGGTTGAAACACTGGATCCCACCCGAAATCAGTTGGTCCTCTTGCTGGAACTATCTTACCCTAACAAATCAATCAATCACAAAGAAAATAAACAGTTAAAGTTTGACAATTAACTTAAAAAGAAGACTAAGAGCAGTGACAATGTTGAACATACCGGAGTTTTCCCCAAAAATGTAAGAGGTTCAAGACCTGGACCAAGAGAGAAAGAGAATGCACACAAAGCATAAGCTGATTTATCTTCATAAGCCATCAGTAAGTTGTTCAGACCTGGACATGAGTCAGACAAAGATTGGGTGTTATTAGTTTAAGAGATTAATGAAACAAAACAGAGGTACGAGGAAGAATTGACTATAACAACCTTCATGACCAAGCTTCTCAAGAAACCATTTGCTGCATACAAACAAAAAACAGAAAATAAGATGAAAAGTGGTACAAGGAATAACTCTAGTGACAGCAATACAGTAACAGTTAGTACTTAGTCCCATGCAGATTCAATCTGATATACCAGTAGTAGTTCACTCCATGTGGCTACTCACTTACACTCAGCTATCTAGTGTCAAGAGGAACTAAGAACAAGACTTGATACAAATTAAGTAACCAATCACAAAAGCTTCAGAAACAAAGATCAACATATTATATATCAAACCACGATAACATATCTATAAGTCGGTAATCCCTTAACCTTAAATCATGATTGACGAGAAAGTGAAAGTAGAAAACTCTATCCTTCTAATGATTTGACAATCACAGTACCAAGAGAGGAATGAAGAAACAAAACTTACATGTAAGGACCTGAAAATCAAATATAAACTCAGATGATCAGTGATCATTTTTGCTGTAGATATAAAAAAACTTAGAATCTAGAAGAGAAGCATACCAGGAAGACCCTTCAAAGAATTGAAACAGAGACATGTATCTTCCACTAGCACTGGCCCATTAACCTTCTCATTTCCAATCATCACACACATTTTATTATCAGTTCTTACTATTATCATATTAGTCAGAAACTCACTATTATTAGTCCAATTCAACAGAAGGAAGCAAAAATTTCAACATTTACACAAGAAGAACAATCACTACAAACACAAGTATAATGGTGATTGGGTAAATCAAAATTCGAAGTGATATATTAAATGAGTATTCAAACCTGAAGAGCAGCCAAACGAGCTTTTTCTTTGGAGATATCCTCAGGCTCACCTTGAAGCTCAGGCACTGCAATTCAAGAAATTGAAACAAATGATGAATGAACCTAAAGAAGAAAATAAAAACAGTAATAGAGAGAGTGAAAGGGGAACAAACGCACGGTCGAGTTTAAGAGACTTGAAAGGAATGGAATTGCCGATTATAGCTTTAACCTCTTCGAGCTTCTTAGCGTTTCCCGTCACAAATGTCACTGGCCGTGGCACAACCACCGCTGCTCTCGCCGCCGCCATTTTGTGTTCTGTCAGATACCTGAAGCAAATTCCTGAATGTAATTGATGCTCCGTTCATTCTCTTTTTTCAACAAAAGTGGTCTAACTTCTTCTTGACAAATAAATGGGCCCAAGTCAACTTTTATCTAGGCCCATTGAAAGTGATTCTTGTTCGTAAATTAAAGCAGCAGCTAGCCAGCTACACTTGCTCCCTAAAACATTTTGAATTTTGGTGTATTTCTCGAAGGATTTTTAGTCATGTCTCTGTAAATATATTATTCGTCGGCAGAAAAGTTTAGTCCCCGTCATAAAATTTATTATTTCTGAAAGATAAAAATGCTGTAAAATGAAAGATTAAAAAATTTTATTTGGAAAAATTCACAGGTGTGCGTGCTGGTAAATAGCCTCCTAAAGAAGATTCCAGCAACACCAGTATAAGAGGTAACAAGATAGTAGCGAGTACGTGTTACTTCTTAAGAAACTGCTTTACAATTTTGGCTTTAAGTTGTTTTTTTCCCTTTGTCTTACAATAGAAATACGGATCATTTGATGTTTACGTTCAACTCAGACCATTTTGTTGGGGAGTACCAAGGTTTGGTGGATTATTCCCTTAGAACGGAAAAAATCAGAGAGGCACACAAATTCAGTACCGTTGTCGGTACGAATTGTTTTGATCTTGCTTTCAAACTGTCGTTCAATTAGTGCCACAAAATATCTCAACATAGATGGTGCTTCAGTCTTATTAGGTAACATATATATTCATAGTGCACGTGAGAAATCATTGACGATGGTGAGAAAATAACGAGAACCACACAAGGAAGTAGTCCTATAAGGACCCCATAAATCACAATAAACAAGTTCAAAAGCCATAGTCGTCTTATTAATGCTCAACGGAAAAGAATCATGTGTCTGTTTGGAACAAATACAAACGTCACAAGACTGAAAATCAAAAACATCACTAGTGCAAGAATCTGATAAATTCAACATATCCATAGCTTTAGAGGCTGGATGACCTAACTGACGGTGCCACACATCCAAAGATAATTTCTCCGTAGCATGCGCCATCATAGATGTTGCAAAACCTCTAAAAATATAATCCACTGACTTGTTCACCCGCTCCAATCAGGATCTGTGTGATGCGGTCCTGGACAACACAAAGCCGATCAGAAAACTGAAAAATACAACCGCGGTCGCGTGTCAACTGTGATACAGCAATGAGATGACAGTGCAATCCATCAACAAAGAACACATTAGACAATTTGAGATTGCATCCTAAGGAAATTGTGCCTTGTTTAGTAGCAGTAGTAAAACGTCCATCAGGTAATTTAATAACCATTGGAGCCATATCACGAAGCTCAGTAAGAAAATCAAGACAACCCGTCATGTGATTTGAAGCACCAGTATCAATTATCCAAGATTCAAGAAAAAACTGACCTGAAAAACGATCATGAATGTCGGGATTGCGCTCATTGAGCAATGACACCAATCTTTTCCATTGCTGGTCATTGAGACCAACAAAACCCTGTCTGTCAGCATCATTTATAGCAGAATTAGATGAGAACGTTGGTGTCGTTGCAGAGACCTGGTTGACCCGAGCTGGTTCAGTCCGACGAGGTGCAGAGGCCGAAGAAGAAGGAAACCTTTGGTCACCTACATTAGTGGGAGTCGTTCCTTGCGGAAACTTAGAACGTGGACGATCCCCCCCACCATGTTGGATAACCAATTTTCCTGAAACAGTTGGCAGCTAAATGTCCACTACGGCCACAACACGTACACACTGCATTAGGGTCCCGTAATTCCGGTTGACGTCCACGTGGGGTTGTTTGTACCGCAAAACTCACAGCATCAGTACGTTCTTCAAAGCCCACTCATCGTAATTGGGACCTCGAAGTTGTAGCTGAGATATGATAGAACTGGAATTGTCACCGGAAGAGAGATCATAAGGATCAATCCGTCGTCGTGAAAACTCAGCTCGTCCCTTTTGTTTCGACATGGCTGACGAGCCTATGTTTTGGTGATGAGAGTCGTCTGCCATTATAGAAAAGAAAAGAGTATGATAAATATCCCGATAGAGAGAAACGAGATACTAGGGCAAAAGAAAAGTAAGAAAAAAAATGGAGATCTCGGCGGCAGTACTGCAACGGCGAGATAAGCAATCGAGAACCAACCTAAAACTTTAGGTTTAGCTCTGGTACCATGTCAAGAAAACAGGATGGAATAAAAAGGTTTTCTTGTCTATTAAGAATGGAGGCTGTGCCATATATACATGTGACAATTAACCTAGGAACTTAATGTAAATTGTAGAAAAGAATATAAACTATATGTATTTACATAATCGTCCTCAACGTTCCTAATAATTGCTGAGACGTCAAGAATTGTAAAAAACTTTTCTACTGTGCCACGGTAATTTTTGTGTGTCACTACTAATACGTAAAACTCATTTTACCTTTATTCATGGCATGGACCACTTTGTTATTTTGTTTTTTCTCCTTCATCTCAACAGGGATCTCAACCATTCATCTCATCTACGATCTCAACCGTTCATCTCATCATGAAGAAAAAAACAAAAACAAAAGCTCATCTCGGGCTTTGCTTCATGCGTCGTAGGTTGCTTCCTTATTCCCCGACGGCTCTCCAACCTGCGACAAAAAAAATTATATCGCTCCGCCTGAATTCGCCGCTCCACCTGAGTTCATCACAGCTGGTCCAAGCTCTCCTCTGTTTAGTTTTGATTTTTTGTTCGATTGTGTGTAGTAGGTCCATAAATTCTTCTCCATTTCTCTTCTTTCTCTCAACTGTTCTTTCGATTTTCTATTTCAAATTTTAGGATGAAATTAGGTTGTTTGGATATCACATTTTTTCAATAATCATATGTAAGTGGGTAATGTACTAGTTTCAGTGACTATTTATAGAATATATATCGTTTTTGATTCGTAAATAAAAACGAAATCTGAGAATATTATAAAACTAATATCTATGAACAAGCTTAGTAAAATAACTAAGAAGGACACTACTAGTATAAATGGTACACTTGAATTTATGACTATATGTAATTAGAAATTGTATTTAATTTTCGCTTTTTTTGCAAAAGTTGATGAAGAAGATCAGATACACAACCTTACATTTTGATTATGGAGGGCACTATTCAAAAGAGCGTGAATGGATTTCAGGAGCATGTCTTACCGGTATAGCCATTAAGATGTCGTCTTTGGAGGATGTTACTTATGAAGTGTTGGTTAGTAAGATATGTAGGAAGATTGGAAGTGATAAAACATCAACAAAGCTGAAACTGAGCTATAGTCAATGTAAATCTCGAAAGGAGTCAAATATTGTAGACGACGAGGATGTATTTGTTTATCTAAGTTATGTGGATAAGGATGAATTTAGACCTGTTTTGCGAGTTGAGGCATTGATAGGGTTTGAATCAGGTGAGATTCCTACTGATGTGAGAGTAAACGAAATTGAAGAAGTAGAAGAAGAAGAACAATAACAACAACAATATGGGACAATTGTTAAAGAGCTGATAGAGAATGATGCTATTGAAGAGAGCGAAATGAATTTTCTAGTTGTGGTTAGCCCTATAGATAACAATGAGAATGAAAAACTAGTTGCGTTTAGTCCGATTGTTAACCATGGAAATGATGGTACAGATGGTTGGCATGAAATTCTTGAGATTTCACATGCTATAGAAGAAAGTCAATTTCTTAGTGAATGGAAAGATGGTACGGATCTTGAAAAAGATCAAGAATTTTATTCTAAAGAAACAGTGCATGATTTAGTTACAAAAGCGGCGAACGAGAACTGTTTTAGGTATAAAATAATTAAATTAGACAGAGATCGAATAATGCTAAGATGTTGTTAAGCTTTAGAAGGTTGCAAATGGTATTTAAGAGTTGCAAAAATCAAGAATTCTGAACTATTCACGGTGAGAGTACATAGAAAGATACATTCATGCAGTCAATCTGTTACGACAACAAGTAGTCAACAAAAAGGCACACCAAGTTTAGTAGCATCTATTTTGCATCAAGACTATCCAAGTCAAATGGAGATTCCTGATCCTAAAACCATTGTGAATGTTGTTCAAAGAAGAATTTGTTTGTGTTGTTCTGACTCCACTGCGTATAGAGGAAAAAAAACAACATGTTAGTGATATGCGAGGTAGTCCTGAGAAAAGCTATAGCATGTTGTATTCTTATCTACATATGTTAGAAGCTATAAATCCTGGAACATTGACAAGTGTGGAATTGGATGAAGATAAAAGATTCAAATACTTGTTCATCGCTTTGGGTGCTTCTATTGGAGGGTTTTGTGCCACTAGAAAAGTGATAGTAGTGGATGCTACTTTCCTTAAGACTATATGGGAGGATGTTAATTTTTGCAACTGCTCAAGATCTAAATCATCACCATTATCCAATTTCATTTGGCGTGATTGATACTGAAAAGGATGTTAGTTGGGAGTGGTTTTTTTCAAACCTAAAGAATGTTGTACCAGACGAGCGTGGATTAGTTTTGGTAAGTGATAGACACCAAAGTATCATTAAGGCAGTTTCAAAGGTATATCCAAGAGCACTACATGCACATTGTATTTGACATTTATCGCAAAATGTGAGATCACACGTGAAGTTTGAGAAGGATGTAGCAAAGATGAAATTCATGATTTGTGCTCATGCGTATACAAAGAATGAGTTCGAGAGAAAGTATGCAGAGCTTAGAAATAGGTTTCCAAAAGCTGTGTAGTATTTGGATAAAACTATTTTGCCAGAATAGTGGACAAGGTGTCATTTTGAAAGAGACAAATACAATCTATACACAAGCAATTCTGCAGAATCATTGAACTCCTTGTTTCGAAGAGCAAGGAAGTACTCTCTTTTACTTTTGATTGATTCAATCGTTGAGAAATTTGCAGAGTAGTTCAACAAGCATAGAAAAGATTATGCTGGTGCACCGAACACATCAAAATTGGTGCCTTTTGTGGAGAACGAATTGCACGCACGATGTGTTGATGCAACCAAATTAAAGGTAATTGAGATAAACAGCTACTTCTTTGAATATAATGTTATTGGTCTCGATGGTAAGACTTATTTGGTAGACCTAAAAATGAAAAGTTGTGCTTATAAGTGTTTTGATATCGACAAGTATCCGTGTGTCCATGCGGTTGCTGCAGTCAGCTTTCTCATGAGAAAAAAAATATATAAGCGAATATAAAAATCCATGAATTATGCTCGAAATATTATTTGATTGAGAATTGGGTATTGGCATATTGCAAGACGATTTATGTGGTGCCTCATGAGTCTAATTGGAATGTTCCTGATCATATTCGAGAACTAGTAGTTTTACCGCCGGAAAAAACTAAAAAGAAACTGGAAAGAAGTCAAGAAAAACGGTTTCCATCTAAAGGAGAATATCCTAGCAAAAAGAAAAATAAACGTATTGCTGGTATAAATTTGGAGAAGTGGTTGCAACCAGAGGAAAGAACTTGATTTTTATGTTTTTTGTGTGTTTTTCTTGTATTAGTATTTGAATTTTTGGCATATTGTACTATCTGGTAAAACTATGGTTGATAATTTTATATTTTACTATATGGTCCAACTAAGTACAACTATTTGCAGTAACAATTATTCAAATTTATAATTTTTACTAACAAAATTTAAATTTAAAAGACAACATAAATCACACAATCTCATCGTAAATTTTAAAACTATCATTACAAATTAATTTAATTATTTTTTAATAATTTTTTATAGTTTTGACACAAAACACTCTAACAAACTATATCTTTCCATGTAAATTATCACAATTGTGAAACAGTTATTGTGAAAACTAGTATTTTGTTTCTATATTATATACAAATCTTCTATATGTTAATTAAATTTGAGAAATCGAATGTCCAACTACAAAATATCAACTAATGATGAAGTCCAACTAAAAATATTCAAAATTTTCAAAAGTTCAACTATGTAGAGAATAGTTCAACTTAACAACTACAGAGGACATCTAGATTTAGGTGGGATCTACATCACATTTTCTCTTGTCAACACACATATTTTTGGTCGTCAACACACACTTTTTCACATGGGATCGACATATTTTTTCAGGTCAACACACACATTTTCACCTAGCGTCCACACATTTTCTCTTTCTCTTAGTTTTCCTTTGTCTCTCTCTCTCTTCCGAATCTCCTCTTCATTTATGCGATTTTGTCCTTCTCTCTTTCAATTTCTTCAACTTCTACGATTTGCATGTAAAGGTAAATTAGTCTCAATCTTTTATTTATTTAAATATTTAGTATTTGAGGTTATCTATGATTTTAGGTTATCTGTAAAATGTAAAATTATTTTCAATCGATTTTAGGTTATCTGTAAAAATATAAAATGATTTTCAATCGATTTTAGGTTATCCGTAAAATGCCAAGTTGTGTTGGTAGTTGCTGTGACAGTAGTGAGAGTGATAGTAGAATAGATCCGGACTTATTTTGTAGACGGTGATTGGGGTGTTCTGACTCTATGTTTCTGTGGCGAAAAAGTGAAGCTTGAATGCGATAACAATCCCCAAAATTTTGGCATAAAGTTCTACAACTGTCCTAATAGTGGGGTAAAAATTTGTAGCATTTTAATCAATTTTTGTCATTTTTATTTTATATTCGGACATAATTTTTAGCATTGTGTAGGATGGTGGAAAGCACATCAATAAGTTTTGGGATGAGGTAGTAGATGAAGAATTTCACAAACTTCAATACCGAATTAGAGAGGAACACTTAGCGACTGTAGAGATGATTCATCTTGACAGAACTCTTGAAAATCCAGTGTTGGTATCAATGAGAGAGTCTATGAATCAAATGCGTCTTGAAATCAATGATCTCAAGGACCAATTACGCAAGAGAGACGAAGAGATGACTAAGATAATGCAATATATTGGTATTGAGTAAAACAAGTTAGATGATGTTTGTTAAAACTTATTATGTTATGTTCTAAGGTAAAACTTATTATGTTATGTTAAGAATTATTATGTTAAGATTTGTTATATTTCTTATGTTAAGACTTGTTTTGTATCTTATGTTAAGACTTGTTCTGTTTCTTTTGTTAAGACTTGTTATATTTCTTTGTTAAGACTTGTTTCTTTGTTAAGACTTCCGTTCTTTGTTATAGTTTTTCCAGTTATACCAACATCCATAAATATAGTCATAAACATCCATAAACATAGTCATAAACATCCATAATGCAAATAACCATAGAAACTTAATCTAACCACTCATAAACATGCTAACATGCTAAATTACTATTAATCTAGTCATACAAACTCTCTAAGTCTTCCTTCGCTTAGGCTTGTTAGTTACAAATGGAGTTGTTAGCTTGCTTGATGGCTGCCTATTTCGCTTTGGCCTAATCGGCTGAGTCTCCTTACGTATTTCTTGAACTCCACCAACTGGCTCGTCTCTTGCATTCTCATAAACTTGGTCACCATACCCGTCACTTGCATCTGCATCCTCACTAACTGCCTCAGTCTCCTTTCTTGCATCCTCATCAACTGGCTCAGTCTCATCTCTTGGCTCAGTCTCCTCTCTTGCATCACCATCAGAATCTGGATTAACTAATTCCACAGTATGAATTTACTCTTCAACTTTAGTTAATCGTTTATCCATGGCATCAAGTTTAGATCCTGTACCATCTGAACTAAACCAGCATTGACTCCATTTTCTCCACTAACATTCGGAGGAACTCGTTCATTTTCTCCACTAATCGGAGGAACTACTTTTCGACCAGCCAAATCTAGCTCATACAGATTTTTCCACCAGATTTTCTTCTTCTCTACAGTCAGATGATGAATCCAACTAGCAACCAGATCATCTCTAACACCTGTCCCATCATCAACAGGATCAGAAAGGATTTGTGCCAACATTTCTTCCTCATCACTGTTAGTTTCCAGAATGCTCGTGATATCCTATAAATATTATCACACAGTCAAATACATCACACATTCAACACTGTCATCACCACAGTCATCACTAATAAAATCTAACCTTTGTGTTTCCAAGCTGTTCATAAATCTCCTATAATGCAAAACCTTTCATCACACTGTCAGAGAACTTGTGCTTGCACAAGCGGGGACAATCAATCTGATCAGGAACCAAAGCTCGAAACTTGCGTCCAAGATGCGGAATGCACTCAAACGCAAGAACCTACACATTGACATATAAAATGTGACTTCATTAAACAAATTAATAATAAAGTGTTAGATACTGAGTTAAAGAGTAACCTCTAGAAGTAAAATGAATCCACTAAAAGCTGCTTAATGATTTGGTTTTATCACACCTTTGANCATTGACTCCATTTTCTCCACTAACATTCGGAGGAACTCGTTCATTTTCTCCACTAATCGGAGGAACTACTTTTCGACCAGCCAAATCTAGCTCATACAGATTTTTCCACCAGATTTTCTTCTTCTCTACAGTCAGATGATGAATCCAACTAGCAACCAGATCATCTCTAACACCTGTCCCATCATCAACAGGATCAGAAAGGATTTGTGCCAACATTTCTTCCTCATCACTGTTAGTTTCCAGAATGCTCGTGATATCCTATAAATATTATCACACAGTCAAATACATCACACATTCAACACTGTCATCACCACAGTCATCACTAATAAAATCTAACCTTTGTGTTTCCAAGCTGTTCATAAATCTCCTATAATGCAAAACCTTTCATCACACTGTCAGAGAACTTGTGCTTGCACAAGCGGGGACAATCAATCTGATCAGGAACCAAAGCTCGAAACTTGCGTCCAAGATGCGGAATGCACTCAAACGCAAGAACCTACACATTGACATATAAAATGTGACTTCATTAAACAAATTAATAATAAAGTGTTAGATACTGAGTTAAAGAGTAACCTCTAGAAGTAAAATGAATCCACTAAAAGCTGCTTAATGATTTGGTTTTATCACACCTTTGAAATTCTTCACAAACCGCCTTATCTCCACTACGTTATCATCAAAAGTCAGACGCCTCCAAGGAAAACTCTCACACAAATCCACATCATTTACAATCCGAAGAAGGAACTCATTAATAGTAGTTTCAGTCTTTGATTTTGCTCGAACTACCATCCATGAAAAGTACAAGATAATGAGCTTCAACACTGTAACCTTTTTATTCTCAAGTTCTCCCTGTCTCTTCAAATCATAAAGTTTATTTTTAACTTCCGATATTTTGATCCCTTTGTTCTTTTTAAATACCTTCTCTACAAATTTTTAATCCCTAGCTTCTTTCAGTTTGTTGGATACTTACTACATTTCCAACCTGTCTACAACGCATGTTCCCTAATTAAATTCCTAACAGGTACTCCGTTAACAACAAACCAACACTCATTCACCTTTTTCGTGTGAGCAGTTCTTTGGAGAAGCATCCACAACGCCTAGAGCATGTGGTTGCGCTCTTTGTACATATGGAATATATGTTTAAACTGATTGTGTCTTTTGAACCATTCAGCAGCTAAAAGGAAATCATCCTCAATTTCATTTACCACTTGAGTCACATTACACTGAGTTGATAACTTACAACTCTTGCTGAACTCACAATTACTAAACTAAGCTTCTCTGGCTGCACTAGTGAATCCTCCTCCTCATCATCCTCAACAATGCAAACACAAAATATTGAGTTATCCAAGAATTAAATTACTATTGAGTTGTTCTACTACTTGTCTTAATAAAAAAATTCATTAGTTATAGTAATTCAAAATATTCTATCCAAGAACAGTTCCTTCTAATCTATTAATTATCTGACAATATCTAGACTACCTTCTCAAACCGTATATAGTATTCCTATCCTATCCTAATACATTGAGTCAAGAGAAAGTAAATCTTTTTCACACACCTCTTCTTCCGACGAGTCGGACCCATTAGTTTCTTCTACCTCTTCATTCTCTTGTTCTTCTTCCTCTTCGGTATCTTGTTTCTCTTCAGTATATTCTTCATTTTCTTCATCTTCAGTTTCTTCTTCCTCTTCAGTATCTTCTTCCTCTTCTACTTCATTCTCTTTATCCTAGTCATTAACTTCATTATTTGTTTCCTCATTCATTTCTTGAATGTTTTCTTCAACAACATTTTCTTTTTTCGACTGTTCCTGATTCTTTTTGGCTTCTTCATAATTTCTTTTCGCTTCTTCGTACACACGCTTCATATCTCTTACAGTAGACATCTTTTGTCGAGTAAGTCGTCATATAGTTGTCGGAATGAGATGTTCGAGTTGTCGCGATTCCGAGAAGGGAGAAAGTGCGCGAGACGAACACAACAAAATTAGGTTAGACGATTTTAGGGAATAATTCAACTTAGAGAGAGGAAAATCGATTTTATAAAATCGGGTCCGTTCTCAGGTCGAATATCGAGTCGGATTAACCATTGTTAAGATTGGATTAGTAGTTTGGTTAAAATCTTTAGGGTTTTTGGACTTTAACCATATTTTCTATTTAAAAAGAAAATACTAAAAATATAGAATATTAGAAGTGACATATAGGAATAAATTTTCTCCATTAGTGGCGTATAAGACTTGTGCTCTAGAAAAACGACACCTGAGCCCGATGACCAACCGGTACCGGTACATGATTGTGAAGATGGTTTAAACCTCTCTGAGTCTCGAGTAAAGAAGAAAAAGAAGGTACTCAAAACATATTCCAAATCAAATGGAACAGAAAGGTATCCCTGAGTGGCTCAACAGTTCTCTCTGGTCCTCCTCTTCTC
>KE158364.1:4655-33147 GCA_000411055.1 Leavenworthia alabamica | reverse complement strand
TTCCGACAGAGAGGAGGAGCAGCCGCCGCTGCGTCTGTTGGAAAACGTGCCGCCGGAAAGGGAACGGGGACATGGGTCGACTCTCATGGACTAATCAGATTCATAGACTGCATTTATTCTCTTACTTAAATAAGGTTCTTACGTTCTCTTCGTCTCTGATTTATGCTGTCTCGCTTAGTTCTCAAAAAATGCATAAGTTTGAATAGTTTCTGCTCTTATGCTCCAAGCTTTTGATTACTATTATTAAGAAAGACTTGATTTTTTTTTCGGCCTTATAGCTCCTGAGTTAACAAATGTCTCTAGTGTTTACTCTTTTTTCTTGCGCTGTATCAGAATCGAAGAAGAGGCGTTTTCGCTTGCTCTGGCTATGAAAACTGTTATTTTTCATCTCTAGGTAATTTATAATATCCTTTGCTTTTGTGATTTATATGATTGGTCTCTTACTTATGTGTTTTCATTTGCTCAGTTGAAGCTTCTGACTGTGAAGTTGATGAAGTTCCAGATGATAGCAAAGTAGTGGAGAAAGACATTGCTCTACATTTAGCATTATCAAATCTTTCAGGTGATTTTGATGAAGACTCTAAGTTGTCGTTGCAGCGGTTTTCTAGAAAACGGAGAGTTTCTGTGATATCCACTGGTTCACTCAACCTTGATCTAGCTCTTGGAGTTGGAGGATTGCCAAAGGTTGTTAATTTAGAGTCTGAGATAGGGACTAGCCCAAGCTTAAAGTATTGTTTTTTTTTAAAAAAATTTCACTTAATGAGGTCTCTAAATGTATGTTTGCAAATGAAACTTTTGGTGTTTTTATTTGTAGGGAAGAATGGTTGAGGTCTATGGTAAAGAAGGTTCTGGAAAGACAACTCTAGCTCTTCATATCATCAAGGAAGCTCAAAAGCTTGGAGGTACTGTTATTGGATTTTTCATCCTCAATACATTTGTTTGAGAAATTTTGGGACTTAGTACTACAATTCATCTTAAGTTGGAAACACAAATCTTCTAGTTTGTTTCTAGTGCGATTTGATTTTGGTGAAGTTACAGTTTTTGAGTCTGATTCTTACCTGGCTGACTGGCTTTTATTCTTCACTCCATTAGCTTTTTCCATTTATATAAGAAAATACTTGTTTTTGTGTCAGGTTATTGTGCTTATCTTGATGCCGAGAATGCAATGGATCCTACTCTAGCTGAATCGATAGGTGTGAACACAGACGAGCTTCTGATATCACGACCAAATTCTGCTGAAAAGATGCTTAGTATTGTTGATGTGCTAACCAAGAGTGGTTCAGTAGATGTAATTGTGGTTGACAGTGTGAGTTCTCATTCTTTAATCTCAACATGTTCATGTATTCTTTCTGTATCCGTTCAAAAATTGAGAGTGGAATATATAGGTTGCTGCTCTTGCCCCTCAATGTGAACTTGATGTTCCTGTAGGGGAAAGATACAAAGACACACAATCAAGAATAATGACACAAGCGCTCAGAAAGATCCACTACTCTGTTGGCTATTCTAAGACACTGATCGTTTTTCTTAATCAGGTTAAAGATATATTATGGTTTATCCTCTTTTAGTTGGATCATATTTACCAAAGATAAGATCTCTCTGCTAATTATCTGATCCAGGTCAGATCACATGTCAAATCTAGTATGCATTTCCTTCATGCTGAAGAAGTGACTTGTGGAGGAAACGCATTGCCATTTCACGCAGCTGTGCGTCTGAAAATGATAAGAACAGGGCTGATCAAGACTGATGATAAGGTATTGTTTCCATTGTGTTATTGTAAGCTTGATCTTCTTTTGAATGCTTTTTTTCATCAGGTAAGTGGTCTCAATGTCTGTGTCCAAGTGGTGAAGAATAAACTGGCACCAGGAAAGAAGAAATCTGAATTGGGGATTCACTTTGGTCATGGCTTTTATGTGGAGCGAGAGGTATTAAAATTGGCTTGTGAGCATGGAGTTATCATCAAAGAAGGGACTAGTTATTTCATTGAAGGCGAGGTTGTCAATGGGAAAGATAAAGCTGAGAAGTATCTTGTGGAAAACAAAGAGGTTCTTGATACTGTCATCGAAATCCTGAGGAACCAGCTCTTCGAGTTCTGAGAGAGAGAGAGGAACTGTGTTTAGAGTTCTCCAAACAAATGTGTATGTTTTGATAGAGCCAAAAAAAAACAGTTGAGCTTTTCTTCAACCTCGGCGTCCCTATGAAGCAACGTGGAAGGAACATAAGCAGGTGTGTATGTTAACTACAAGGATGATCGGAGAAGGCATGCCACAAGGTAGTTGTTGTTAGATGAGATCGTAGGCATTGTCCTTGTAAGAGATTATCATAGGCAACGTCTAATATAATTTGGATACCTCAAATTAGGCAGAAACGAAAATGTAATTTGGAATTGGATGAGACATGTGCAAATATAAATTGAGATATTAAAATATAGCAAAAAAAATACAGGTTCAGAGTTCAGGTCCTCAATTTGTCATGGACCAACAAATCAAACGGTAAGTATGAAAGCGAAGTACTAAAAAAGTTATCTCTTTAGCAATCTGAGCACATCTCCAACAAGATGTAGCGATCCTGTGACCAGAACCTGTTGCATAAAACACCATAAAGAAACTTAAAATCACCAACGAAGAGAAGTTAATCTTCTGTTCTGTTCTATTCTAAAAGTGTCTAAACATAAAAATCAGACTTTGAGTTCTTGCCACTGAAGTGGATAATGAATATAGTTTTGGCTTACCTCTAGTTTCAAAGAAGGGTTTCGGCGTACACAGTCCCGTAGCCAGTTTATAGTCAATGGAAGTGAAGGCATTACTGCACTGGAGGTTACAGGTGTTCCTGCAGGTCCACCACAATGAGGTGCATCTCCACATAAGAAATCATGAGGAGGTAAGGTGGTTATTCCATCAGGCTTCAGTGTATGGTCAAGCGCTGCATCTGATTAGTCAACAGACAAATGACCAAGTTTAGGGGGACATTGATAAGTTACAACGAAGCAACACTTAAGCTTACCTGTTCCTTGGAGTGATCTTTCCCAGATTCTTTGCAGTCTGAATTGCCAAGTTAAATCCTTCTTACGTGTATCTAAAGGAATTGCTGATGTGCCCGAAATAACCTTGTTGTAAGTTGACATGCTCGGAACGAAAAGTGCTCTTGAGAAATGAGTGCCTGTCAGACCAAAAAAGTATCAACTAACAAGAAACTACAAAAAAGAGAGTATATATTGTTTTAAAATTACCTGAGGAAGCGCAAGTGGTGACGAGCTTTGGAAGTAAAACTTGAGGGTCTCTGACTTCCATGCAGTTGAATAGAAGAATCTATTAGACACGTACAGAAGAACTATTCAGAAGTCATTTCAAAGTATGAAACACAAAAGTCAATTTGCAATACCTTGCATAGAGAGAAAAGCAAAAGAGTTTTTAAAAAAGCAATTGCATTGATCATTGTTGGTTTTTAAGTACCTGTTTTGAGACTCTGTTAAAGTCTTTACCAATCTTCCCATGTCTCCTGTAACCATTGACAGCAGTAGATAAGCTTTTGTTTCCTCTGACTGCAGTAGAGAACCATCGACCACAAGCCTCCATGCTCTCTGGGCTGTGAGCTCCATCCAAGTAAAAGATCAGATCACCGCATGGAGTTTCCACTGAATCTGACGAGTCCTGTGGATCTGAAACTACATCATGAACAACTTGAGCTCTACCATGAAGATGTGCAGTTGCAAGACCACGACAAAATGGCTCAGGAATCTCAGTTTCCTTGCTTCCCTATTAATAAAAATCCCAGATGAACAAAGAAGATTCACTATTAAAAGTCCTTGGAAGTTTTGATAAAGAATTAATGACCAAGAGTAAAACCCAACATTTGGAAGCATCTTCTCCCAGTTCCCAGTTCTTTGAAGCCAGCATCTTGAAAGAGAGACAGCAAGACCTGCATTTACAAGTTGATGATCTCCAGACAAGCCAAGTGCAACTCCGTCCAACTTTTTAAGGTCAATAGGTGCTACTACTTCCAGAGGAACCTGACGCATGTCAAACAGCATTCGACATTTTTTGTTCATTACTTTACCACAGCATAACTAAGCCATAGACGTGCAAAAGACCATGATATGCTTTATGTCAAAACCAAGACAAAGGCACAAAGGAACCAACGATAAAAAAACCTGGTAGTCACCCCCAAACTCATATATAAGACATGTGTATTCAATAGACTCTTATCAGAACTATAACCTTTTGTACATACACTAATAACTACCCGTAAGAGTACTAAGAATAAGTGGAGTGATATATAATCTATAACTATTACTTACATCGAGATTATTAGCTGTTTCTTGAAGAACCTCCATTGCTTCAGACAGTTGTGGTACTGTGAAGGCGGGGATTTGAGGCTTTCATTAGCATACAAGAAAATAGAGTAAATCAGAGAATATCTAGCATGAAGCTGCAAGTGGAAATTCTTGAAACAAATGTATTATTCACAAAATTCTGAGACAAAGTAAACCTTTTGAAGAGTAGCTAATAAAGTCAGAAGGTTTGTACCTTGAAAATTCCAGCCTTATGTAAAGCAATGTCAGCTAGCGTATTTCCTATGTAGAATTGGCATTGAGAAGCTAGAGTTAGTAAATTACAGTGTGAGGTAGAAATCTCATTTGCCTAAGGAACTGAGAATATATAGTGCGGCATACCCAATATATCCATATGATCCATCCCAAGAGAGGCAATACCGCAGACAACAGGTTTTTGAACCTGTAGTTTACAATTTTCCATTTTAATAAACAGATGTCCAACATTATACGAATATGACAGGAAACTCATGAGACATTAGATTCTCAAAAGATGCTTACCACGTTTGTCGAGTCAAGTTTCCCCCCAAGTCCAACTTCAATGACAGCAACATCAACCTATAAGGAACAATAGTAGTAAGCATCCAGTTTCAGCCGAATACATAAGATTGAAATGCAGGCCAATGAGAGAAAACTTCAAGTGTGAAAGTAAAAACTGTACATGAGAAGGGCATCACCAAGTTACAAGAAATATCATCATGCGACTAATATTAGCAATTTTGGCCCCTCAATAATCCCATAGATTTCAAAGGCACTTAACTGAAAGTAGCTTATGATGCAATTACCAGGATGGCCCAAATTTTTAATGCAACATTTAGTAGCCATTACTTGTTTTTAGGAACAAAGAAATGAACAAGACAATGATTAAAATAGTAGTATACCTTTTCACAAACAAAAATTTTAAACGCCAATACTGTGAGGAACTGAAAAAGAGGAGGCATGGTAAGACCATCTACAGCTTTTTCCTGCAACAAAGAACCTTGCGATTAGATATCTACTATCTACTATGTTTGCTAGTAATCTGCACCGAGTATTTTACCCTTAGTTAACTATGTTTTACAGACAGCATTGAACGGTATATAGCCAATATATTCCACAGATCAAGGCAAAAAATATTTTAAGGTATAGCAAGGACACTTTACAGTCCTATACTCTCATTCCATAGAACAGAACAGACTCAGAGTGGAAATTGCTAAAAAACCAATGCAAAGAGCCTGACTTCTGGCAATTTGTGGTCGAAAGCGACCGATGAATATTGAGAATTTATCAAATTGCCAAGAGTCTTTTACCTTCAGTAACTTCCAACATTCCCAGAAATACTGTAAAAACTTTTCTTCAGATATATCCAAACTGGAAAAGTGAAACAGCATTCAAACTGGCCTCGTGCGTTAATGTAACATTGAACATCAATATATGGATGAACTTACCCTTCTATGCGGAATCTTTCCCTCACATCAATCAAGTGAGGAGATGTAAACATTCCAGTTCTAAACCCACAATTCCGTAAAATTGCCTCGCAAAAGACACATGTTGAACCCTGAAATACAAAAATTGAAAGGCAAACCAAGAAAATCAGTAGCTAGTTATGGATATTCTACAGATGAATATTACTTTCATACCACAAAAAATAGATGATTAAGGACCAGAAAAATAGCCTCTTGCTCATACATGGATTAGATGGTACCATTGGATACACTAAATGATCAGAATTTTTCTGTCAATTGCCAACTACTAGAAATTTGAAACATCATCTCACATCAAATTCTATGGGCTTATCTTTCAAATCAAATTTCAAATTCTACAACTTGCATTAAGCAGCCAAAGTGAACAAGCAACTTACCTTTCCTTTTGTTCCTGCGACATGAATAACTTTTAGTTCTTTTATCTTTTCCTCCAGGTCCAAAATCTGTATTTCTCAAACCAAAACAACAGACACAATCCCCAGTATTTAGTATCATAAAAGTAAAGATTATTATCGACAAGAAAAAGATGCCACAGAATCCCCCATGGTACAGATAGAACATATATATAAAGGTAAGATTCTTTAACGGAAAGGATGAAGAAATTTGAATAGAATCACCACACTCCAAATTCTAGATGGCCAAAGGCAACATAAGTAATTTATTATTCATGTCAAGTTCTAGACAGAGAAGGTTCAGGGTGTATCAGTTGCAAGAAGAAGAAGAAAGTCTGAGACAGTTGAGAATGAGTTATATAATATTCATGTCAAACTAACGTATTGAAAATATTCTCAACTGTCTTTGTATGATTTCTATTTTATATCGTTTGAGATTATGGTTTCACTAGAAAGCACAAACAAAATAATGATGACTGTAAATGACTGTGTCACCTTGAGATATGTGCTGACTCGTTCAAGCTTGTCATGATTTCCTCTGGTAGGCGCGGGATCCCTACGGTTTCGACGAGAAATAAGAGTCGACAGTGCTTCCATAGCTTCATCATATGAAGATAAAGCTGGACTATCTGCCTTGTCTTCCTTAGAGCCCATATCAATGGCAGCTTTTGATTTGCTTGAATACCTAAGACCTAGATACACCATCAGAGCAATAAGAAACCAGGCACATGCAAGAAACATCAAAAAAGTGAAAGCAGAGTGATGTATAGACTTACTATTATTAAAATAAACACGATCTCCAGGGACTGAAGGTAATCTGTAAAAGCTACAACTGGTTTTAGTGATAAACGATATTCTTTGATCATAAAAAATTGGAACTCCAAGTGCTCCACACTTAGGATTCACATAAAATAGCATCAGGGAATGTCAAATCTGCAACCAAAAAACATGCTTAAATAGTTGTTAAATCAGTTCTATCTTTTGATTCATTACTTTATTCAATCTCATAAGCTCAAAGTATACCTATTGCAAAAATATAAGCACAACACAACTCCTACATATTTACAAATCCAAAATTTTAACAACTGAAGTTAAAAAATCAGAGTGTTTTCAAAGTCTCAAAACTATTGATGCCAACATAGAGAAATCAAACAAAGAAGAACACTCATATATTTATTCAGCCTCAACTCATTTTCGAACAAAGCAATCAGCATCGATTGATAAACACAAAATACCTATAAATCTCAGAACCCCAATAATAGCCGAAGCAGAGATTAGTAGTAATAAGGAGAAGGTGTAGAGAGAACCAACCATTTTGAATTGATAAGATGAATATTCTTCTTAGGGTTTGTGAGTTTCAGTTGGTCTCAGCACTCTCCACCAACCTCCTTCCTTTTCGAATCAGCTTCCTTCCTCATCCTAAATTAAAGCCATACATTTTATTACTTTAAATCTTTTTAATATATTATTTATATATCTCAGTGTAGTGGTGTTGTCATCAAATAACATAAATTATTTACCTTAATTGTTGTTAGATCACTTCCAAATATTATATTTGATTTCTTAGTTTAAAATTATAGCTTTGGAGTTTGTACTGTAAACACATTAAACTAAAAACATTAATAGCTGTAAAAATTACAGTAATTGACATAAGTTAATTGGTAAGTTACCCACAGTAAATTACAGTATAAAATAAACTTTTTAATAAAATAGCAAGGAAACATAACTTTTCACAAACTCATATTCTAATCTTTGTCAACATGCAAATGCAAATGACTTGGCATGCAAATAGAGATCACGAGGATATCTAAAGAGTAAATCCAATTTGAATCCCTAATTTAGTCGATAGGTGTAATTTTCTTTACAAAATCCATCTTCAATAACATTTAGAAACAAATCACAAAATATATAACACTTAAATGGGAAAAAAATTGAGTCACGAGAAAGAGATAGGGCTAAAAAAACACAGCAACACACATGTGATATAAACTTAGCTTTGTTCTTTATCACATATTTTGCTCTCTCCTTCACATGTCCAAGATTGAGAACAGTAAGTCTACATTTGTACAATACTACACTTTTGGTAATACCTATTTCATCAAATTATATACATAAAATCACAACTTTAGCGATTATCTATTCTACTTATTAGGGAAAAAGTACTCTTAATTGTAGTTATATGATTATTGGTTGGTGTTTAATCATTAACTAATTATATTAAGACCATAATTGTCAAAGAGAAAATATGACTAGTATTATGACAGGAAAAAAATATGTTCTGTAGATTAATATTGAAAAGTAATTGGAAATTGAACTATATATATTAACCCCTTGCCATTGAGCTTAAGAAGCCACCGACCTGAGAGCTTTCATTACAATCATTTCTGTTATCAAAAATGGCAACAAAATTTAACACCATTATTTTCTCCATTGTTGTGTTAGATCTTCTTCTGTCAGCTCAAATGCATGTAAGTTTTTGACAACTCTTTTCTCTTTTACGATCCATAAAAAAATTATAATCATCCTTCACATTCATCAAACTTTATCTTATACAATAAACACAGTCTATACACTTGGAATCTCCTGCTCCACAACCACAACCACCACACTCGCATCACAATAGCTCTCAAGTGAGTTTCTTTAAAAACAGAGTTCTTCTTCGTTAAATCCTTTGAATATATCTTCTTGTTGCTTTTTTTGACAGTATGGGACTACTCAAGGCAGTCTTCAACCCCAAGGTAAACCAATAACTAGCTAGCTTTCAGTTAAATGTTAATGGGAAACTAAATCAGCTATTTCACCTAAATTAGAGTGCGGGCCAAGGTGTGGACATAGATGCTCCAATACACAATACAAGAAGCCATGTTTGTTCTTCTGCAACAAATGTTGTACTGAGTGCTTGTGTGTACCTCCAGGTACTTATGGTAATAAGCAAGTATGTCCTTGCTACAACAACTGGAAGACTAAGCGAGGAGGACCAAAATGCCCTTGATTTCTCCTCTTAATTACTTTTGCATTGCCTCCATGTAATTTGTTAATCTATCTATAATAATGTATTGGACTCCTTTTGACATAATCACATCCGTTCTCTGATAGAACTACTCAAAAAGTTTACAGCTTTAAAATGTCCATTAGCCCGTGAATAAACTACTTACGAGTTATGTTGATTTAGTTACTTTTGTTAGCCAGTGAATAAACTACTTGAGAGTTAATCACAATGTTCTTGAAGAAGAAGAGAGTTGTTTCCTGAGGTCGATGACTTCAAGTGTTTTTGATGCTAACATCTCCTTTAGCTTTGCAGATGCTTCCTTGAACTTCGTGTTCATAAGTTCTGATTCATGCACAGCCTGCTTGTGCCTTAGACTGATTGCATCTAAGCGTGCTTGTGTCCCCCTGAGTCTCATTTTTAGCTTTGCTCTCTCCTTGTTGTCAGCAATTGCATCCTGCAATCAAATACAACAGAAATATCTCAATCAATGAGAAAAATATAATCAAAAATTTCAATTGGTGTTACCTTGGACGGATTAGCTTCTTGGCTTGAGAGTCTGCGAGTCAATTCTTCAGTTGGATTTTTTGCATCTTCAATCTGACAGTAATGAATGAACTGTTACTACTATATCCGTAATGGAGTCATGTCTGTGTGCTATATAAATCAAACCTGCCAACGATTTGTTGAAGCACGTTCCTTACTCAACTCCTCTATGCGAACTAGCAAACCTTGGCGCTCACTTGTAACATAATCCAGCTCTCTCTTAAGTGTATCCGAGATCTGGCATGCATGTTGAACTTCAGACTTTAGAGTGTCGATATCAGACTTGAGAACCTGTAGGACATAAATTTTGTGTATAAGCCTTCTTCTTTAGCATACTAATCTTGCAAGTGATGGCTTCTGGTCTTTTAACTAACATACCGAAAGCATAAAAACCATAACCAGATAGTTTGGGATATTGTCATCATCTATAATACAAATCTAGTTTTCTCATTTGAAAATGTAATACAACCTCTGCATCAGTCGTTTAGAGAGAAACCTTTTTGCAGAGACTAGTGCAATGATTCTTACCTCTTGAGATTGCTTACTCGCGGCATCAACTGATCGAAGTTCATCATTCAGTCTACCAATTTCCAAAGACTTCTCCATGCTACAGGGGAACGTAAAATACTGAGTCAGAGATACATATCAATCAAGTGCCGGAAAGCTTAACATTCTCTTCGGAGAGTAAAGAAGAGTGAAAAGAACAAACCTGCATTCTTTTTCCTGCTTAACATTCTCCTTAGAACATCTTAGCCTATCGACAAGGACAACACATTCAACTCGACAAGATTCCAGCTCCTTCTTTGCCTAAAAGTGAAAAGGGATAGAGAATTTAAAAGAGCATTACAAAAGTTGAAAAACTAAATTTTCCTTAAGAGCATTTGTTAGTTGTAGAGAAAGGATTAGAATCAAATAAGTTTAGGTCGTCATTCCAGGGAGTTCATGCTGATAATAAACCTTGTCATGGTGTTTCCCAAAATCACCACTCTAGATCTAAACAGATAGGATATGTTTAAGAAAGTTATACAAGTTGATAGTTCTAAAGGGTGACATTCAATGACGTTGCAAGAAAATGCAAGGAATTCGGTTTAAATTTCACTATATGAGGTTTCTTGTTTGGAACATACCTCTGACAACTCTTTAGATAGTGACTTCATGGCCTCTGTCAAAGCATTTTCTTTCGAGTTCCATATCGCTGTCTTCTCCTCCATCTCCAAAAGTGAATTCGCCAGATGCTGAAAACAGGACAAATGACTGAATTTACACAAAACAGTAACATCTCCGAAAATGAGTTCATAATCTCTCTTCAGAATCATCATACCATTGCCAGCTCTTCCTTTTCTTCAAGCAACTGTTTAACATTACTTTCCAGTTGTTTCTGATCAGAAGATGAGCCTTCAAGTCTCGTTGTCTGGAACAAAATCATAATATATGGCTAGGTATTAAGGTAAATGCATTGGATTTTGAAAACACTTAACTGCTTAAATGCAGTATCAACAAATTATGGATTAATCATCAACTGCATGAAAAGACGTACAAGCTCCGTGATATCTTTTTGCAGATGTTCTAGTTGGGTATTTGAGTGCTCCAGCTTCTTTGTCAAAGCTGTAATTTCTGAATCTAAACTCTCATTTCTACATAGGGCCTCCTCCTTTTCTCCATGTTCAGCAGCCAGCTCCTCCTCCAATGAAGCAATTTTTGTTTCCATTTCAAAAGCAAGCACTTCAAGCTGTTTAAAGTCTTCCTGAAAAATGTGAAGTATAAGATGCACTGTACTTAAACAGAAGGTTATACTCTGCAAAAAACACTGATATGGCTCTCGACTGAAAAGAATATACTAAAAGATAGAAATAACAATCTTTATAAGGCATGCTTATGCAATGCTTGAACAATTCCTAAATTCAGCCAATAGAGAGAGATTTGCTGCAATAAGATAACGATATCTTATATTTTGACCTTACATTTCCAACATTGGACAAGTTAATCAATATTAGAATGGTAAAACGAAAAATCATGCAGCAAAAAATCATTGGATAATACCTGCAATGATTGATTAGCACTTCTCTCAACAACAAGAGAGTCACGTTTTTTACTAGCAAAGGACTCCTGCTTGCTGATGTCTCTCTCGAGGAGGGCCTTTTGGCTATGCAAGCGTTTTAACTCTCTCTCAGAAGATGCTTTCTCAGCCTTTGTAAGGACATCATAATTACTTGTATAATTAATATGAGTTATTAAACAAAATATCTAGTACTATTTAAAGTTAAGAATTGGGTTCACCGTGCACCTCTAGCTTAGTTTTATCTTGCATGGAATTCTTAAGCTTAGACTCAGTGTCTTTAAGCTTTGTTTTAGTCTTCTCAAAATCTTTTCTTAGGTTCTCCTTCTCTTTGGCCAAAGAAGAGGATGACAGACTCGCTATATCCTTCTCCAGACATTCTATGTGAGAGAGGAGATCTGACCTTTCCAAATCATGTTGTTCTGAGAGCATCTGACAATGGTTAAAAACATCAAGTTACTTCTTACACTCTAAAGTTGGAGAAAGAAGAGAAAAAAACTCTACTATGTTTGAAGGAAACAAAAATACCATTAAGGAAGTTTCATGCTTTTGAGCTTCCTGATTTAGCTCTTCTATTTGGCTCTGGAGACCATCACAGTGTTCTTGCAAAAGATGCTGAAAAGGAATATTACGACTTAGCTAACAATACCCACAAATTTACCATCAAGTGCAAGGTGAGAGGATAACAAAAATTTCAGACCTTCTCATTCTCAATATCAAGAACTTTTTGATTCAGACAAGATTGGACATTTTGGTAGCTGCTGATAACTGAAGCATGTTGCTCAAAACTTTGGCGCATAAACAATGTGAAATCCTGCAATGGGAAATTAAGCATAAAAGGAAATGATTATCTATATTTACCACCAGCATAATTGAGGTATGCTGCACTAAACACAACTTATACCCCTATAGAAATATAGGATGCAAGAGAATATACCAAACAACGCAGAGTACTTACATGTATCAAAGGAGAGAAGAAAGCAAAATCTTGGAGACCCTCATCCATAACTGACGACATCGTTTCCACTGATGCTTTGAATTTTTGAAATTCAGACTCTAACACTTCCACTTCTGTTGCCACGTTGACCAAAGAGTTAAAACTCTCCTTCACAATAAAAAGTAAAAATTAATTTAGGCAATGGCATACTGGTTGACAACAGTAACAACTTTCTCGAGATTTTCAGATTAATTGGATGAATTCGAAATGGATACCAACATTAAGCAGATGAATAACTTCAGATTCCTTGAACCTAAGTTGTTCACGAACAACCTGGGCCTCTTCTCTGACAGCATGGATCTCTTCTTCAATCTGTAAAATTTCATAATATAAGGTTTAATACCCAAAAATAGTACAAAACAAGTCGAGATATTTAACTAAAAAGACGCATATTCCTTTACTTGTAAGGTCACCTACAATTTAAGAACAATGTTCACATTTAACAATATTCATGATTGAGCAGCAAATCACAATTAGTTAAAGAACCAGAGATACCTCAGCAAATTTTTCCCTCGCAGATATATTCTGCTCAGTAGTCACCGTGACAAGGTCATCATGATTTTGGTTGCTTGAAGACTTCTCCACTTCCAGCATGTTTATCTTGTGGACAAAACATATCATGGTTAAGAAAAAGCCAAAATGGAAAAAAGAGATGCTCCTTAAGTAGTTGTTCCAGTTTTAAGTAAAGAAAGAGAAATTCACCTTCTCTTGGAGTTGCTTAATGAGAAGAATAGTTTCTGGATCCCTTAAGTTTATAGCGTTTTCATCCCAATGCACATTTCCAACGACTCGACCTGCTAAATGCTTGCAGTGACCATCTTCACCCAATTTTGCCTTAAGGCACTCAATTTGTATTTCCATCATGGTTTTCTATTGAAAGGTGGAAAAAAGTAAGAAATAAAAAATGAACCACTGATATTGAGAAAGATAAACTATTACCTCGGTTGCATATAGCAAGAAAAGATCATCATACTCCCTTTGAATCCTATCTAACTCATTTTCCGCCTATGAAACATTAACAAAGATCAGCTTTACACCAGAAAAAGCACAAGATACATTCAAAAGAGGAATACTGACCATTACTGGATTTATCTGCCTGATTGATGGTTTTTTTCTGCTTGTCACATGCAGTAAAACACATGGATCTGGAAGTGCAGAATCTTCAAAGGGTCCGCTGATACAATCTTCGTCTTCCTCAGTAATATTATATAGAGGTTCAGCTCCCAGTTCTGAAAATGGAATTAATGGACCTGTCTCACGCTCGGATCTTGCAGATTCAAGCGAGGATCCTCTTGACAAAAAATTAGATTGAACCTGATATGCAATGAACAAAGCAATTTTATGGCTGTCAAAAATCAACATTTTCTCATGTGTTTGTTTCGTTTATTCAATATCACCTCTGATATGTTGTCTCCTGAAAGTTTACCAATAGGTCCAATACACCATGTATCCCTCCTCCTTCCCTGCAAGCAAACAACACATCAGATCTAACAAGAGATCGGAAGAAAATGCACAAAGATACTTAAATAATTCATTCCACAGTGCCATGCTAATGACTTCATTGAACGGCATTTAATAACAACATGCTGGCATAGTCCTAACTGACTAGTCAAGAACTAGGTTAGTAGTCACACAACATACTGTTTTCCACTATAAAAGCAAACGTTTACCTTCTTTGCACAACAGTTCTGTAATTTGAAGTTTTGCAATAAAAGTAAATCTAGCAAATGCTCTTAGAAACTCTCAAGGTAGCGAAAAAACCAGTGGATGCAATAAACATAAGAAACCTTCTTAAAGTGATCCTGCTCACGCTTCTCATCTCTATTCGAAAGGAGAACAATTGAACTCAGGTTCTCAATTTTCTTTGCTTGCTCCTGCAAGACTTTTTCCTTCTGAGCTTGTGCCATCTTCTCCTCTTCTAACTCAAGTGCTATCCGCTCTCTCTCTAATTCAGACTGCAAAAGAAAAAAACAGGATGTCTCAAAAACCTATAAAACATAAACAACTAAGGTATCAGATCAAGATATGCCATACCTTCAACAAGGTGTTACGCAAGTTAAGAATCTCTTCTTCTGAATGGTCAGAGTGAGAAGCCTGCAGTCAGAAGCTGATATTTAACGCACAATGAAAATATAAGAGAGGACCTTTAAGAAAAAGAAGCTGAAAAACAATTCAGTAACCTTCAGTTTGGATCTTAGCTCCTCTATCTCCTTCTTTTGCCGCTTTAATAAAGCAGCATCCGTCAGTATCTGCATTAAAAATATGAGAATGGATGGATTATTATAGTTTTAAGAAATGCACCTCCTTTTAACATACTTAAATCAGAAAATATGTTAAAATTGATTTGGATCCAACCTCGTTGACATGCGCACAGTTGGTGATACGCAACGCCCGGCTAGCAAATTGAAGACTGCTCTTGGTTTCATCTGCATGAATCTAATATCAAAAGGAAAATGTTCAGATTGTTGATTGCAACAAAGCAATCATAGAGAAAAAGGACTAATACATACTGGTGCTAATGTGATATTGCATATGATCGCAGTATTTGCATTTCCACCTAAAGCGGGCTGCAAGATCCTTGTAAGCTTGCTATCTCGGTATGGAACGTGACCACTGACTCAACCAATTAAAATACAAATAAGATCAGACACTTAATTCTTATGTAACATTTCATCTCCACCTAACAAAACTAGACCAAAAACGAACCTACCCTTGATTTTCTACTCCTTCACTCAATTTCTTAATTACAGTCCCAAGTGTCATCAAACTTTTGTTTATATGTGACCCCTCCTTCAGTCTAACACCTTCTGCACCAGTTTTTGCAGCTCGTTCTGAACCAGCTAGATCCACCAAATTCTACATGTGAAAAAAAAGATGAAACAGAAAGTAATATGTTCATATAAGAGGGACACAAACACAAGTTCCACAGATCATACCAAAACAGAAACACGGACCGCATCACAAGAGTTTCCAACACTTTCATCTTGTGCCTTTTGTCTGCTCTCTATAATCTGTTTCATGAAAAGGTTGACAAATTAACATTCTACTTACATGTCATTGAGTACAGAAGTTGAGTTTTTATATTGTTACCATGCGGAAAATAGTGTGAGATCTACTACTGTGAAGATTCATATTTGTCTCCCCAATATGCCGATGAGCTGAAATTTTATCCAAAAGACAAATGAAAACACATTCACCAAATCATTATCGACAAAACCAAGATTGGAACTGAATATTTAATTCAGGAAACACACAAGAACTATGTGATGCCTGTAACAAACAAAAATAGAAGAAATGTGAAGAAGACATAAAGTACATTCTCCAAATTCCATCATTTCAAGGACTTGTTGAGGGGAAGCAACAATCTCTTCTCGTAATCCAGCAACAAATATTCCTTTCTAAAACAATAAGATGGAAAAACATGAGAATCACTAAACAATTTTGTTAAAGTAATTCTAAGAAAACATACAATTTACCTCTAAATTTTCATGAATCTGTAGTTTTCGGTGTTCAGGAGCCAACAAATCGTTGATATCTTCATTATAAATCTCAAGATAAGACATACGCAACAAAAACTCCCTGCTAGCATCCTTGATGTCAAAGAAAAGATGTTTATTGAATCAGTAAGATTCCAAAAAAAAATAACACCAAACCTACAGAAATCAACTTTACAAGCATAGTTACAAGAAAGTATGAAAACTTGGAGGAGATGAACCTGATATATAGTGTCAAACAAATCATGGACAGCAAGTGGGATTACACCAGGTTCAATAGGTGAGCCTCGCATTGTATGTGTCTTGCCACTGTTAGTTTGCCCATAAGCAAACACAGTACCTTTAAACAAACAAAAACGAAAAAATTCAGAACACACTTGAAAATCAAATAGTCACGAACAACCAAAATTTCCAAAAGATAAATAAATTAGCTAAACCCATCAGCTTGATTGTTGATTTTTATACCGTTGAATCCACGAACCGCCGCAGAAACAATATCTTTCGTCCGTGCCTCATAAACTTCGATGGTTTTACAATTTTCTCTAAAAATTCTATCTGTATTTTGTGAAAATAAGAAGAGACAGACTGAGCACGAAATTTGTAACCAGGATAAGAAAATGGAAAGAAAATTGAGAATGAAACTGAGTACTAAATTCAAAAGCGAGAGTGGGATGATTGGGGACAAAAATCGAATCTGAAACAATCCTCCAAGGACTAGAGTTCTCGTCCTCAGTTGAAAGTGGCCGCGCTCTCACCGAGACATGAATTTTCTCCATTCCCCGATCAACTTCTCCGGCGAAACAAAGAAAGACCTAAAAACTCAGGTTTTCAAAATTTAATTTCCCTCCGTCTCAATTAGATATGTAAAAAGTATTTTGAATTTAAAAGACCGGATCGAACCGGTTGGTTAATAGTAAAAAACCAAACAATGGCGCGTCGCCGATCTAGTGAGTTGTTAAAGATAGTCTTTTAAAAAAAAAAATATTTCATTGCATTAATATTTAATATAAAAGAGGCATAAGTGCTTACAAAGTCAACTTAAAAGCCCAATAATGAGCTACGTAGAAAGAGTTTTATTGGGCTTTTTATTTCTCACTTTACGTAATCTATTGGTTTGATTGAAATAAAAAATTACTAAACCAAATAAATTAAACCTAACCAAACCAAAGGATCAATCGGTTTATAAATGTAACTTAAAAACAAACAGTTTTTTTAACAAGTAAATAAAAACACAATTCGAATTGTCTAATGTATATTTATATTTATATATAATTAAAACAAAACTTGACACGTCTAATGAGGAAGGAAGTGACAACTCTCGGAGCCTCAGCTCTCTGCTTACTTTGATAGTTGAAGAGTTGAAGTAGACAAGGAAGAAGAAAAGCAATGAGAGGTTTTTATAGATTTAGTGCAACGGCGAGATCGGGACAGACTATAATGGTGGCTCTCCTTTTGATAGTTGGATCATTTTACACTGGCTCTCTCTTCGGAAACAACCAACCCATTTACGTCTCTCAACCTTCTTCTCAATCTGGTCTCTTCTCTTCTCTCAAATCTCTCTCTCTCTTCTTCATTCTTTAAAAGCATTTCTCTGCATGCAGTTGAATTCTCTTTGAATTTTGCTTGATTTTGTTTAGTTTATGATTTGGTTTACTTATATCATCAACGAACTTAGTTCATGATTTAGCTCACTCTGTTAATTTTATAACGATAAGATTTGGTCTCTGGAACCTAGATTAGAGTTATTCATGTCTTGAAGAATGATTAAAATTTTAACAATGTGTGTTGTTGTTGCAGCTCCATACAAATTTACAAACAAAATCGAGCTTACTCACCGAAGATTACCACCAATCATACCTGAAACTGGGATTAATGTGTGTCCATTGAAGTTCAATGAGTATATCCCTTGTCATAATGTCACTTATGTACATCAGTTGCTTCCAAGTTTGAATCTCTCTAGAAGAGAAGAGCTTGAGAGACATTGCATGCCGCTTGAGCAGCGTCTCTTTTGTTTGGTACCTCCACCAAAAGATTATAAGTTACCTATAAGATGGCCTACTAGTAGAGACTATGTATGGAGAAGTAATGTGAATCATACACATCTTGCTCATGTTAAAGGTGGTCAAAATTGGGTACATGAACAAGGCCAGTTTTGGTGGTTTCCTGGTGGTGGTACTCATTTTAAGCATGGAGCTGCAGAATATATCCAGAGGTATCTGCCATACACATCATTTGCTTTTCAATCTCTTGCCTGAAATTTGTATGTACCTCTTCAGGTTGGGGAATATGATGACTAATGAAACAGGTGACTTGCGTTCAGCTGGTGTGGTACAAGTTCTTGATGTTGGCTGTGGAGTTGCCAGCTTTGCAGCTTATCTTCTTCCTTTAGGTATACAGACCATGTCCTTCGCTCCTAAAGATAGTCATGAGAACCAGATTCAGTTTGCATTGGAAAGAGGTTTAGGTGCAATGATATCTGCTGTTGCCACTAAACAAATGCCATATCCTGCAGCCTCGTTTGATATGGTTCATTGTTCTAGATGTCGTGTTGATTGGCACGCAAATGGTATATATGTTTCTTCTGTTGACTTCTGCCTACAGTGAAGTGATGAGAGGAATGTGTAATGTTAATATTTCCACTTGATTCTGCAGATGGCATCTTACTTAAAGAAGTTCATCGTCTTCTTAGACCCAATGGATACTTTGTGTATTCATCACCACCTGCTTACAGAAAGGATAAAGAGTACCCTATGATTTGGGATAAATTGGTCAATCTAACTACTGCAATGTGCTGGAAGCTCATTTCTCGGAAGGTACAGACTGCAATATGGATTAAACAAGAGGACGAGGTGTGCCTTATGCAGAATTCAGAGTTAAAGCTTATAAGTTTATGTGATGTGGAAGATGTTTCCAAACCATCATGGAAAGTTCCTCTTAAAGATTGTGTGCAAATTAATGGACAGACAGAAGATAGACCCTCTTCTTTAGCTGAACGTATCTCTGTGTATCCGACAACTCTAAGAAAACTAGGTACATTTTTGTAGAGATGGCATTATGTTCTGTTAGATTCTCTAACCATTTAACCGAAACTTTCATCAGGCATCAGTGAAGATGAATATAAGTCAGACACAGTCTTCTGGACAGAACAAGTTAAACATTACTGGCGGTTAATGAAGGTTAATAAGACTGAAGTGCGAAATGTGATTGACATGAATGCGTTCATTGGTGGGTTTGCTGTAGCTATGAGTTCGTATCCGGTTTGGGTAATGAACATAGTACCTGCTACCATGAATGATACTTTGTCTGGAATTTTTGAGAGAGGTTTATCTGGTGCTTTCCATGATTGGTAAGCATGTTTAAACACTTGTTTTGTTTCCAATCATTGTCAAGCTTCAGCACCATTAAGTTAAACAAATGTATTTTAGGTGTGAACCGTTCTCAACATATCCGCGCACATATGATTTGCTGCATTCAGACCACATCTTCTCTCACTATCAAAGCCAAGGTGATGGTTGTTTGCTAGAGGATATCATGCTTGAGATGGACTGCATAATTCGGCCTCAGGTACGATAAAATGGTGCCATTACTAACTCACTGTCTGATCATCTGATTTCAATCTAGTCCTTGTAATACATATAACACGGTTCTCGGGTTGGCAGGGGTTTGTCATTATAAGGGATGAAGAATCGATAATCTCAATGATCCAAGAGTTGGCTCCTAAATTCCTGTGGGAAGTGGAAACTCATAAGCTTGAAAACAAAAACAAGAAGAAAGAAACTGTTTTGTTTTGCAGAAAAAGATTCTGGGCAATCATCTGAAAACACTATAGTGATACACATTATAAGAAGGTGAAAGCTATCAAGTCACTTTGTTCGTTAATTGATTTTAGAACATTTGCTTTTGTGTTCTACTTCTATATCCACTCTTATCTCATGTCGCCTCTAGTTTCGGATTTCACAAGAGTTTTGTAAAAACACAATGCAGCATAATCTTATTATAACTTTAATGAAGAATAACTAGTAACAATTTGATTTCACATCAGGTTTATGATCTGTGATTTATACACAATCATCAAAGGACCACCAGTTGCAGAGCTATATGTGTAAAGTTCTGGTCCTTAGTCTCTATCTTGTACCAAATTGTTGATCATCTTTGCAAGAGGAACAGTTCCCTTTGTCATGATCTCCAATCTTGAGGTATTGGAAGCATGCGAAAACAGTGACAACCCGAAGAATATCAAATCCGGGAGAAACAACCTGGATGACAAGAACCCGTGCCAGTAATGAGGTTGCAGATCAAAAAATGCATCAAAGAACCTTCTAGTAGCTTTTAAGTCGAGTTTCAGTAGAATATCCATTCCAAAACAGAAGAATTCTCTCTGTCTACGCCTTTCAATAGGCCACAAGTCTCTCCATACCTCAGCAGAGACTTGATCTCCTCTTAGGCTGTTACTACTAGGTGAACCGAGGTATCTCACAATGGCGTTTGCAACTATTGGTGCAGCTGCAAGAGTCCTAGCTACCATGTAACCGGTTGAAGGATGAACCATTCCTGCTGTCCCACCAATCCCGACAACCCGTTGAGGTAAGACTGGTAAAGGACCGCCCATAGGGATCACGCAACGTTCATCTTCCTCAATCCGCTTCACATTGATCCCCAAATGTTTCAGCCTAGCAACCATTCTTTCTTGAATATCTTCCATCCGGAGACCAGGTCTAGCAACAAGGGATGTTTCTTCAAGAAATATTCGGTTGGAAGAAAACGGCATAGCATACAAGAACGTTGGGATCTTGCTGTTCCTCTCTTTAAGCTCAGGATATGAATCCAGATGTGTATCTCTCCAATCCATGAACACCATTTTGTCTACATCAAATGGGTGACCATCAACTTCAGCTATAATCCCGTAAGCAACTTGGTACCCAGGGTTGTATGGTTTGTCATACTGAACCAAGCAACGGGAAAACCCGGTGGCATCAAGAACCACTGAAGCCTGAATCTTTACACCATCGCTGCAAAACACAGTGGAGTTTGCCTCTTCATGAACCACGTTGGTAACCTTAGACTGATGAAACTTAACACCATTGGCTATACATTTCTGAAGCATTTTGGATTTGAGCTGTTTACGGTTAACTCTTCCATAAGGTCTGCTTAAATCCTTCTTGACACCTTCACCAATATAGACAACAGCACCAGACCAGGTAGTGTCTAGGCAATCAAGTAAATCCATAGCTTCAAACTCATCAACCCAAACTCCATAGTTGTTAGGCCAAATAAGCTTTGGAGAAGGATCAATGGAACAAACGGAGAGTCCAGCTTCAGAAACCTGCTGAGCCACAGCTAAACCAGCAGGACCACCACCAACGATAGCCAAATCAACAACTCGACTCATGGAAGTGTCGTATAAAGGAAGCTCAAAGTCAAGATTCTCCTTCTTAGTTTCAGGAACAAGATCCAAAAGGGTACTCGTAGCACTAGAGCCAATTTTGATTGCCCTTTTCTTCCCACCAAGCCTAACCCTTGAAGGGTTTTGATTATTACTGCTTAATCTCTCAAACCCATGAAACTGAGGAATGAAAAATTCAAGCTTGTTGGGTGTTTTCAACAAAGTATCCATCGAATTCCCCAAAATCGAACAAAAAAAAAACTATTAACAGAGAGAGAAAGCACCTAACTTTCAGATATTTCAAAGTCACCAGAAGTTAAACGAGACGATTCCTGACCTGAGAGACACAAACAAGAAGATTAAAATCCCTTGAGAGAAGATTAATACTGACCACAAAGACTTAACCCAGAAGCAATAGCATTCATGGAGATAGAGACTATTATCTTCTTCTCATAGAGAGAGAGAGAGCAAGCGAAGTGAATCTGTTGTGTGTTTGTGGTTTGAGTCCATAAGTGGGGTCCGCCCATTATGTGCTATAATCCATTACCTCATTTGTAGATTTGGCCATTACGTCACTTCCTCATTACCAAATTATAAAAGATCTGTGAATTGTTTGCGGTTTTGGTCATTTGTCATAACATCGTTACCAACTTTACACATGTTGGGTTTCTCATGTTCTATCCACATCCATTGAGTTTGAGTTTGTTTTCGAATTTGTAAAATATGAATTTTGATTTTATATATATTAATGAATAGAATAAACCCTATATTGCAATTCCAATAGAAAACCATAATTTGCAATTCAAAATATTAGTAAAATAGACAATTGCAACAAGTACAAAAAAAACAAACTAAAACACAAATAGAAGAGGCAAAATCACACATACAAATTACATTACCTTCAAGCTACTAAAGTAATAATGTTAATAGAAATCATTTTTAAATACACACCCCACTCAATAGTCTTTGACAAGGATAACACCAAAACCAGAATATTTTGTACACAAACATGTCCTATGTTATGATCATGATGAAGCAAAACCTAGATAGAAGATGATGCTAATGTTAGAAGATCTACACATTCAAAAAAAAAGCCTGAGATTAAGGCAAATGAAAGGAGCATTGTTCTTACATATCACCTAACTACTTTCTTCCGATGTTATCGTAACTGAAACCTTCAGATATGGTCTCCAATCTCTTGTTGTCTCCTGCAAAAACAAACAATTATCATTATCACTTTATGGTTTTGCCTCAATACTTATAATTTCTCTAAACCAGTAAGAATTTGAAACCTGATTACTATGAGTTAGATTCCATTGGATTAGAGAAATAAGAAAGATACAACAGAAACTATCTTTTTTAATTCTTTTGTTTAACTGTACCAAAGTTCTCTCACCTTGATAGTCTCCCCTTTCATGGGAGTCCACAAAATTTTCAGCATTTGGCACAAGGAAGGGTGATCCACCATAGGTCTCCAGAATCTCTGAAATTAACAAAAAACTTATGGTTAGAAACAATGAATCTTATTAGATGTTTGTTGGCTCTTGTACTAACACAAACCACCAATAACTACTTGGTTCTATAAGTGCGATGTAAGAAGAACAATAGATAAATCATAAATGAGTAAGTCAGACAAAGAAAGACCTGAGCTCTGAGAGAAGTCAGCTGTCAGATCAGAGAGGCTGAAGTTCCTAGAAATTTGACCTAAGAACCCAAAAGTAGAAGCTTCTGTATCAAGAAGCGGCTCACTGAGGGGTTGGTTGTTGGACTCATTACCGAAAGAAGGAATCAAGGTATCTCCAACTGTGGAATGTCCTTGGAGGCCATTCCGTTCACCACCATAAAGATATGAAGCAGGGTTTGTAAAGGCAGTCTCAGACTTGATCATTCCTCCATTCATGCCTTGCATCATAGGCATGTTTGTGGTATGTGATGAAAGTATATTTGGAGAAGTATCAACTCTCCTAACATGGGTTGATATGTTTACAGAAGAGGGCACATTCGTGTTGAGTGTTGAAGAGCCATTCAGGTATGCATTAGACAGACTAGAAGCCATAGGATGATGTGCACCTTCAGACTTCAAAGATTGATCAGTCTGCTCAGTGGCAAAGCATAACTGTTTCTGATTCACTGTTAAAACAAGATTAGCTATCTAAAGCAAACAGATTTTGATTCATTCTAAGCAAATTCATACAGAGTTTGAAGATTTCTTTCTACAAAGAAATAAGATTATTCACACAGGAAAAGAGAAACCATGCAAAGAACTACGAAAATGGAAGCCAGAAAACAAGACAAAGCATATAAGGACTGTTTCCTACAACACTTAACCAACAACTTCTTAGAACATGAAGTACACAGATAGATAAAACCTATATTCACACGACAAGCAATAAAGAGACCCCCCACTGCAAAAATTAAAATCCATATCGCTCCAAACGAATCTTACTTGATTGAATATGAGAACCATTTGTGTTTTGAACAGGAGCAACCCCAGTTGAATGCATCTGACTCATGTGGTGAACCTGCTGCTCAAGCAACTTGTTGAATTCAATAATCTGGTGTTTCACCATAAGCCTAAGATAGTAAGCCTTGAAAAATTCCCGATTCTCTTCTTCAAGCTTCTGCCAAACTGTAAACAAAAAAGGAAAACATACTACTGTTGTCACTCATTACAAATACATTTTCTCTCATATGTCATGATCAAATGTTGTCAGCCTCTTTTTATGCTTCTTATAAGTTCTCATTTCTAAGAACTTACCAATAAGACCTACTAGATCAAACTTGAACCAAACTATACATAAAATTTTCAGTTTTTAAGCAACAAAAAAATCAGTTACACATGATTTTGGCTATGGATATGAACTGGTAAATAGATAAAAACCAAATTTAAATCAAAGTAAGTTACCTAGTTCTGTGAACCCAGGCTCGATTTTAGCCTGCTCCAGTAAAGTTTCCACAACTTCTTTCTGATTCATGTAAAGTTGGAGGCATCGTTCTATAAGGTTTTGAACCTGAAAAGGAAAAGATAAATAAAGATTAAGTTCCATTTTAGCAGATTCACTCGATGAAACTGAAGGCCTTCGTCATGATGTGCTTTTGGTAGCTATCAAGCTCCTCATGGATATCAAACACATGCCTTAATTCTACCATTTTGATAATGATTCCCTCCAAAGTATCTAAGAGAATAGCAAAGAAAAAAAATGTCTCTCTCTCTCTCTATGGCAATGGGAAATAAGCAAATTATGCACAAAACAGAGTTTTCGGCAAAAGATGGACCATTAGCAACATAAACTATCTTGATAGGCGATGTATATGACATTCTAAAGGACAACATGAATCAACTACAGTCTTGATGTATTAAGTAAAGGCAAAATAAGTATATAACTTTCCAAAACTTTGAGATTGTGGTTCATAACAATAAATAACTAAACACCTTCTTACAAAAAAAGAGTATATAAAGAAAATACCAGTTGTATATCTTGACGTGAAACTCTTCTCACTGTTCCACTTGACATCTCTGAGAATTTTGTAAAACAGACCTTGTTCCTGTCAGGAAGAATCAGTATTTAGAATATGTACTTAGAGGAAGGTACAAGGGAAATCAAGTTGAACCTGTAAAACTACAAAATTAATATCAAAATCATTTGAGAATTTGTCTTCTAGTAATCTAGTACTATCAACAATAATTAGAAGAAAAAAACAAGGTTCTTTCTTACATATCAACTTCAAGTATTTCATATAAGAATTCAAAGCGAGAAGCAGAGAAACTGATAACCTTATATTTCTAGTATCTTCAATGATTAAAAGAATAAGCTCTAATTTTCCCCAGGTTCGAGATCAAAATCAAAACTTTATCGATCGAAAACAATGAATATGATTTATCTAGGTTTAAAAAACAACGAAATCCCCAAAAAACATAGATTTTTTAAAGTGAATCAGCCAAACTAGGATTCACAAATTGAAGGCCAAAAAAATTAAGAATCGTTGAATCGATTTCGTCTTCAAAGATAACCAGATCAAATCAAATATATTTATATTTTAAAAAAAAACGCAACGAGAGCATAAAATAAAATAGAAACAAATTCTATAAGCTAAAAAGACAAATTCATAGGAGTTCGGTAGCTAATCCAACAAGATTCAAGAGAAAGCGGAGAGGAGAAGAGCCTTAACCTCACTTTGTTGATCAATTCTTTATTTTGTTTCCCTTTCCAATTTTTTCTCGATTTACTTATATTTAAATTTTACATTCCGGTTTACGAACTCAGGAAGCTGACACGTGTCTAATGCATGCCAATGGTGGATCCCATACAGTTATCTGATCTTCTCGTTGTCAAGTCAACTAATTTTTTGGTCAATGCTACGGAGAGAAACATTGACCACAATAAAGTCTTGTCTGTAAGCAATTTTATCTACTGTAGTAAAATCACCCAACAACCACAAGATTACTCAGAAACCAAACACAATAAAGTCTTGTCTGTAAGAAAAACAAGATTCAATTACACAAATCTACATGTTCTGAGACTTTATGTTGAATGCAATGGTTTGAACATAATTTTACATGAATATTCTCAAAAGTCAACCACATAATCCATTGTTCTAACATGAAATTAAAACATAAGAAACAAGTTGATTTAATCCCGCTTCTTTAATCCAAATTTTCCACTTGGGAATCTACTGAGAAACCCAGAATCAATCTTCTTGTAATGACTATGAAACTTCATGAGCATAGAATCAACAAAACCATCAACTTCATCTTCATATCTCTCATATAGAACTGGCATTGTGTGTGCTCCAACAAAACCTTCACCAGATAGACAAAAATGTCATCTCTTTATAAACTTACAGAGGGATGATAAGTTGATAACTAATAAGAAGAACAACTCACCAATATACAAAACAGTTAAGAAATTGCAACAGCTTCCGATTATTGCAGCTGCCCATAGTCCAATTACAGCCTGAAAATGACAAAAGTGATGATTAGTTATTGAATGAGTCTCTTTTCTTCTGATGAAAATGCAGATAATGAAATTGAAGCAGTATGTAAAGAAATGAACTATGAACGAACCATGAGGAATTGTTTCAAGTTTCCTCTACAAGACAAGTCTTGAAGAAATAACAAACCGCGATTAACCTCTGTTCCAATGGTTATACCAACATCTGCAAAGAAATCCTTTGGAAGCACAAGACGAGGCACTCTCGACTGTGAGCTGTTTATAGACATTTTATAAAGATAGGAATTGGTTTAGATTGCAAAATCACAAGGAACAAACAACAAGAACCTTAAAAAGAACATAAAATTACCGGTTTAGAAACCCTGAAGCATTACACCAAATGAATTGAGCAATCATACCAAGCAAGAGAGCATAACAAACGAGAGATAGAAAATGGAAATTGATCCATTCGAAAAGCACCCAAATTGCAGTAGCTCCCATTAGAAAACTTGCAGAGATCTTCTTGTTCCTCCATAACAACACATCAGCAGCTGAAACAACAAATTAAAAAATCCAAAATTTAACATTTGTTTGTAAGTGTTGTATAATATATGATATATATTTGAATACTTACATTTGCCACCGCCTAAGACATTATAAATTGGCTTTTGACGACCAAACATACGATTGAAACGAGAAGTGACAGTATCTTCTTGTTCGAAGAAGGAAGCATGTTTGTTCTTCTGAACTGTCTCCGTGAAGTTATCTACCAAATCACCGATGACGTCCTCAACAATATTCTTCTCAGGCATGATTCTGAAATACAATCTAAAATTCTCAACTTGTTCGTATACTAAAGTAATAGGAAAACTAAAGAAGACTTTCTACACAGGATCTGATAAAAGTTGAAGCAATAGCTAAAAAAAATCGAATCTTTCCGTTGTTGCTTCATACAATAATTATATTATATATACACATACACATAGGCCACACTTGCTAGACCTTAAACACATAGAGTAATCAACTTTTTTTTTTACCAATTCAAGTGATAATAACAATGATATGAAACCCAGATCTTGTTATTTGGGAGAGCTAGACCAAAAAAAAAAACTTGAAGCGCAGAAAGAGATAAATAAGAAGAAAAAAAGAAGTAGAATAAACCTGGAGGTATTGGTGAAGAAGAAGAAGCTGGGTTCTGTGAATTTCACACCAAAAATTTGAAAGCAATTTTTTTTTGAAGATTGTCAAAGATAAAATTACAAAGTAAGGTGAAGGGTCGAAATGATACAATAAAACGATGGGATTAATTGTGTCTTGTGTACCGTGTAGAATATTTTAATTAAATTATTTTTTTTTTAAATATTTTTTAAATGTGGCCAATTTTGGAGTCTAATGTGTTACGGATGGGACTCATCTTCCCACGTGTATCTCATGACATATTCACAATTAATTTTTATATATTTGTGTATTTTTTTGTTAAAAAAGTAGAAAAATATTATTATGTGGAAGATATGTTATATTTTCAACTGTCACAATTCTTGTAGAAGATACAATTTTAAAAAAATTCATTAAATGAATTCAATTCCTACTTGTATCAGTTCTATGGTTGTTGTTACATGCATTCAAAAAACTGCTTTAATACTCTCTTTTTTTTACTTACCTTTCAAACTTAAACAAAAATGATGGGTAGCTACAGCTAGGAAACTATCGCCTCAGTCCCTGATCTTGGTTTCCCGTTATACCACTCGGTTTTTCTTTTTTCAGGCTGTACTCTTTTTGCTCGTTTGGGTTTTCCTATATAGGTTTACCAAACGAGGTTTTAACGAGGCAGCCGCCCTTCCCTTTTCTCTTCAGACGGTTCTCAAGTTCTCTCTATTAGAACTCCCCCACTGGGTTTTCTAAGAAGGATAACTTAGA